>WURS02101106.1:0-23515 GCA_011762765.2 Rhinocypha anisoptera | reverse complement strand
AAAAATTACATTTTAAGCTTGTTAATGGGCGCCTCGCAGAATGTGCTGACAATACAGAGTGAGAAAATAAAAAAGGGGACAAGAATGAGACAGAGAAAGAAAGGAGGGAAAGAGAGAGTGAGATAGGGAGAGAGACAAATACAGAGAGAAACAGAGAGAGAGAGAGAGAGAGAGAGAGAAACAGGAACTGAACTAGAAAAATATTGAGACAAAAAAATCCAAATTCTTTTCCAACTATTCCACTTTTCCAAGTAGTGTTTGTGTGTGTTTACAAATAAAATCTGTTATTGAAACCAACAGTTCGTTCACTTTTTTTAATTTCGTGCTCCAAATGCAATCGGCATCTCCTTTTTTGTTTGCTTCACGATGTTTCCTTCCCCCTTTCTCTCTCTCTCTCTCTATCTTTCATGAAATCTCAATTTGTCAAAACAAATCGTTTGTCTTATTCCCCCTTTCTCTCTCTCTTTTGATTCAATACAAACATCTAAATCAATCGATTCGTAGTGAACAGACAAATGAGAGAGAATCGACATGAAAGAGTATATTAGGGAGGGAAGTGAGAGAAAAAAAGAAGAGAGAGATGGAGAAAGAGTGAATAACTTATCATTGATAAGGGATAAAGAGAACATACCAAAACTCAAAACAAATTCATTTTTTAAGTGTTTATTTTTTCCTCTAAATATATTATCATGATGATAATGATGAGTTTGTTGAGTTGTTTCATTCGTAATAATAATAATAATAATAATGACCATGATTTGGATGTGTGATGAAGATGTTTGCTGATGATGAAGTGATTTGAGAGAGTCGATTTTGGAATTCGATCAACTCATCTGTTCAACGTACTCTTGTACGTGAATCAAGAGTCGAACGTGAAGAACAAACAGTTTGAGTCCATCGCCGAGATTGGTCACTCGGATAAAGTCGCTTCGGGTCATTTCCAGAAACTTCGAACCGGTGATCTCCTGTGGAAGGGAAAAAAGAGACAAAAACAATCGATTTAAATAAATAGCCTAAAGTCAAACAAATATATTTTTTAATAGCAATAAAATAGTTTTTCTGTGTGTAATAAAAAAATAAGGTTCAAGATGATTTAAAATCAAAATAAATTTTTCCATTTCTTTCAAATTTTCTTGTAAAAACGGTGGCAAGAGGTCATCAAAATTCGAATTTTAACACAGAAAAGAAGTTAAATTCTAATCCTAATTCTTAGAATCGAATATTAATTCAAAGTGTAATACAAAAAGTTGAATTCGAATAGAATATGAATTCAAAGTGTAATGCAAAAAGTTAGATTCGAATCAGATAAGAATTCGAATCAAACTACGCATGCGTGAGCAGATGTTAGAAAAAGTTAGATTCGAATCGAATATGAATTCCAAGTGTAACGCAGAAAGTTTTAGATTAGAATTGGTTAAGAATTCGAATCAAACTGAGCATGCGTGAGCAGTATTGCAATGTGTTACATGTGTTGATGTTGAAAAAGTTTTTTTCTTTCAACTAACAACGCTTACCTTTTCCGAGAAGTACTCATCAGAACCGACAAAACCGTTTTGAGAGAGGAATCGTCGAAGATGCTCATGCGTCCAGGTGGTGACATCGGGATCAAGATCGGTGAGATCGAGTGCCCTTCCAAAGTCCTCCTCATCCTGATCCTGTGCCTTTCTCATGTACAATTCAAGCGAACTACTCGGATCATCCTCCTTGATCTTTCGCACGAGTCGTTCGAAAATCTCCGCATAGTTCTTGGTCCTCGCCACAAAGTCATCGTCGTCAGGCAAGTCTTCCTCCTCCTCCATTGTTGCATCAACTCCACCTTCTTCACCCTCCGCAACTTCCATCTCTTCATCATCATTCTCATTTTCATTTACATCATTCTCTCCTACATCCTCTTCTTCTTCTTCTTCCTCCTCACCTTCTTCATCATCATCATCTTCTTCATCTTCACTTTCACCCTCGTCACTTTCATCTTCATCTTCTTCATCATCATCATCCTCTTCCTCATCATCACCCTCTTCATCGACACCAACACCATTCTCAAGATGACCATTCGGTGTAATATGACTTTCTAATTGTTCTTCTTCTTGATGCTCCTCTTCTTCTTCTTTGACTTTAACTAAGGATATGAAAATTGTCAAAATTTTAATGTAAATTTCGACGTACTTATCTATCTTTTAATGTTTGAACCTATATGTGCCCCAATAACTTAACATTCAAAAATAGAATAAGTGAACCGTTGAATTGGGTTATTAATTATAACTTATTAGAGACAAATAGATTAAGATATTGTGAACTTTACCTCACTTTAAAAAATAGCAAAATTCCAAATTTCTAAAAAATTTCAAATTTTTTAAAGTATCACCGCGATTTTTCGAATTTAAAATTTGTGATTTTACAAAATTTAAATTCACAAAATTGCGAATTTGTAAAATTCCGGTGATACTTAGAAATTCGCAATTTCATTTTTACAAATTGGTAATTTCGCAATCGCAAATTCTTTTTTTAAGTGTGACATATGTTTTCTATGATCGAGCTCAACTGATTAAATTTTTAAGTTCAATTTTAATTTTTTTAAACCCACTCAAAATGTCATAAAATCATTAAACCATTTGTTGTCCTTACCTTGAACATCAACAGAGTTGGACTGCGGAGCAGAATCCTCATTCCTGATCAAGGGTTGAACCATGTTCAAGAGAGATGCCGAAGTGGTGGGCAGTTGTTGAGTAGATCGGAAGAAGAGATTCGAAGGTTGAGCCGTGCTCGGGTTCACTGAGGGCGGAGGAGGGAATGCGGGCGGTGGCTTCAGGTCTTGCTCTTTCCAAAATTCCTGGTAGCATCGAACGTACTCATGCATTTGATCTATGGATTACACATTATTAATTACATTTAATCTCCTATATATTAATGTATAATATAGTCGCAGTTTCTATGTTCAGTCATTTTTCGTTTTCTACCGTCCTTTTGTACTGTGAGAGTTGAGCGACTTCCACTATGCTTAATCAATTGGAACTTTTGTTGATGTGATTCGAATTCATCGCCGATTCGAATCTAGTTTTTTGTGTTATGATTCGAATTTTGTGCATAACTCTTCAAATTCTCATTCAATTTGATTCGAATTTGAACATTTCCATTTCTTTTGTAAATTAGTAGTATCTTCTCTTATATATTAAATGAATAATATGGCCGTGGTTTTCTATGTTCAGACATTTTTTAGTATTCTGCCATCCACGTTTTTATACTGTGAGAGTTACGCTACTTCTAATATGTTTAACCGATTCGAATCTAACTTTTGTTGTTGTGATTGGAATTCATCACCGATTCGAATCTAACTTTCTGTGTTATGATCCGAATTCGAACTTTTCCAATTCTCACTCTTGTAAATTAGTACTATATCTCTCCTATATATGCTAACTAAAAGTATGCGCATGGGTTTATATGATCTATGTTTTGGCATATTTCGTTATCTGTCACACTTATTGCGCATGCGCAATAAGGCTCGAATTATTATCTGATTCGATTCGAAGGTTCTCTAAAAAATATTTTATTAAAATAAATAATTCAGCTATCACAACCTAGCTAAGTAAATCTAAAAAAACAAATTAAAAAAATAATAATACTTACTGAACTTGACTTGATCGAGCTTGAGATAACCGCCGACATTTTCTTTGAAGGGAATATGGTTGACATAGCCAAAGGGAAGCAAACTGGGCGATTCAAAGTCGAACCACTTGCCAAAGGCAGCATCACGTCCCACAAATCGCACACAAACAAGACGTTCGATGACCCGGTGAACAACGCCATACTGCACCACACCAAACTCGAGCACATTGAACGCCTCGAGAACTTGGCCCGGCACAAATGGATTTACCGCCGGTTTGAGTGGCCTTACAAAACACTCCGCTGGAGCCGCGTTGGGAAAGTTTTTCAACACGCTCGGATCGGTACACTTGTTCCCTATTATAACCAAAGAATTGAAATTAATTTTAGTATATACACAAGAGAAAAATGAATAATGGGCCATTATTAATGGCAGTAAACATAGAACTTATTCTAACTACTATAAATTACTATTCGACTACTACTACTACTTCTACTATTACAGTATTCCAATTTGTACTAATCAAAAGTATCAAAAATTCTACTATCCCAAAGTATGTTACTTTTTAAAAAGAATATTTACTGCTTTTTTTAATACGGCCAATATGAGTAAAATCGATTGTCACAAAAAGTATTTCCCATGTAAAAAAAACCCACTTACTGCAACTAAAGTAGAGATCAACCTTATTCTTCATAGAGTAGCCGAGAGGAAAGATGGTTGGTGATCGGCAGTGGACGCAAAATTCAAGTCCACCAATGCGTGGATTGGCTTCTAGTGGGACGAGTGTTTCGAGTCTCACCATCATGTGACCCATGCGTAGCTTGCGTACCACCGACACCACCCTCATGATGTGATCAAATGGATCGAGCACCTCGAGATGCATGCCCACCTCGAACGGATTGTCCGCCACGTTCTCTTCGTACAGAAACAGTGGGTTCACCTGATTACGTTCCACCATTTTGGTGGTGGCATAGTTGGCCAGTGCGGGAAACGAGCCGTGACACCGAATGGGATGGGCAACCAACTGGCACCAACCCTGGTACCGAAGTTGACCCGTCTTGGGATGCATCCACACCACGTTATCGTTGAACTCGTATTTGACCAGCAGCCAGTGACCAAAGCTGGACACGATGCGACACGGCACAAAACACGACCGATCCTGCAGGTCAACTACCTCGTAGAAGCGAGACGTGTCGAGACCGTGAGTGATCTCACGCATCAACGTTGAGTGTATATCTTCGTTGAGGGTGGAATACGAGATAGCCTCCTGGAGCATGCGAACCACAGTGGTGTTCTTGAGCTGTGGCGGTGCTTGGTAGTTGGTGCCGTTCTCCTCGTAGTACTGACCCAGTGGATAGAGGTTGCGGTACCGAAAGTTGATTATGTGCATCGCCGCTGCTGCTTCGTTCGAGCCAAGATACCGAATTTGGATGAAATAACCTTGAATATATATAATAATAATAATATTAATAACAAATTCATGTACAAGAGGGCCGGCGTTAAAGCGTCGTAGGTCAAACTAGAATTAATTTGAAGGGTTATGAAAAAAATTCGAATCAAATCGAGCAAGAATTAGAAAAGTTCGAATTACGAATTAAATTGACAGAAAATTCGAAATTTATCCACAAAATTCCAACCGAATCGGAATAAAATTCGAATCATGACACAAAAAGTTAGATTCGAATAGGTTAAGAATTCGAATCACAACAGTGAAAGTTGGATTCGAATCGATTAAGCACAGTGGAAGTGGCGTAACTCTCACAGTACCAAAACGTGGGTGGCAGATTAGTAATCTGAGATTACCAAAAAAATGACAGAACATTGAAACATAGAAAACCACGAGCATATTATTCATTAGTATATAAGCAGACAATCACAAGACAGGTCAAACTTACCATACGCCTTGACTAGTCGGATTTGCCAATAAAAATCCCGATAGGCTTGTTTGATATCTACCGCAATTAATTTTGTTGGATCAAACAACATTTTCCAATACTCGCTCATCGGTGCGTGTGCAAATGCATCCACGGGAGCAAAAGTCAGGTTCTGTAACAGAAAAAAATGATAGATATGTAAAATGAATCAATTGAATTTTCAAAATTGACATCAATTTGAATTCTAGATGGTCAATTATGAGAATTCGACTCGAATAGAATAGTCTAGTTTTAAACTATCAAACAATTGTCGTTGTGACATTAAACTACCAAACAAACTTACCTTGAAAGCATCACCCAAAGTGTTGCACTGGCTCAAACAACCCTGCCTTTCGAGCCTGGTCAGGGGAAATACTTTGAGTGGAGTGAGCATCTCATGTCCCATGCCACCACCCATCGGTGGCAGTACAATCTTCCGCTTGCCACCCGGAATGCTGTAATTCCTTGGTCGAAACATCGAGTCACGGTTGTCCGACCGTAGACAATCCGGCGAGCAGTAGTTCTTCTGCCGCCCGTAGAAGGTACCCTTGATGCCGGGCTTCTGACACCGGATACATCGATCCCATCCATTGATGTCAACTAAATCAATCAAAGGTACATTAAAAAGTGAGTCACCAGACATATAAGAACAAGTTCAAATTCAAACAAAACAAAACAGAGATCATTACATATCTCAAATCATTTTATTTATAGAAAATAAATAAATAATAGAACACTAACCTTCAGCGGGAGGGCAAAAGTTTTGAATGGGAAATTGACTAAAATCGGGTAGAACCATGATGGTGATTCAATGACACCGACTGTCGGGTCACGGGTCACCGAGTGGTTCAAAATCAAAACAAAGTGACACCACAAAATGGCCGAGCAAGATGAATACGATTGCGTGTGTGAGTGGATTGGCGCAAACAAACGCGCATGCATGAACCACGAGGGCTATTTCCACTCAATCACACCACGTGTGGTGTGGAAATAGACTTGTTTTTTGTTTTCATTTTTCAATGAGACTCTTCGATAACTTTAATAAAAGCTTTATTATTAAAAATATACTAAAAATATATATTATGCAAAATATACAAAACAATAAATAATAAACAAAATTATATTAATAAACAAAATACTAAAACATAAACAAAAGTTTGCATAAAAACAAATAAATACAAAAAATACAAATGCAAATACAAAGTTTTAAAAAATCTTAGTAGTTTTTTAAAGTATTATTAATTTATATAATAAAAATAATAAAATAGGAATCAATTCATACAAGCAAATTTGTAAATTAATATATGAAAAGAACTTTTAGCAAATAAAATTCGGTCAAAACTTAAGTTTAATTATACGACAAAAAATTTATTAATTTTTATTAAAATTTTAAAAATATTTTTTAACTGTTACTTTAAAAGCGAAAAACAAATGTTATTTGATAAATACAAATTTAATATTTATACAAAATTGAAAATTGGACAAAAAATAAATCTGATTAAATTAGGAAAAATATAACTTTATATCAAAACAATTTTATTTTCAATTTTAACATTAACCTTATTAAGTTGCCTAAAAGTAAAACTATTATAAAATATTATTATTATATGTTTATCAAAAAAATGTAAAATGATTTGAACAGTAACGTCTTATGTGAAGAGTGACCTTGTGAAAAACCAAAACAAAACCTCGTTTGAGTTGCGTTTGGTTTGCGCGCCGCTTTTCTCTCACTTTTGCCCACTCCCTCTCTCGCACATCTACTGTGTCTGCTGTATGGATGCAACCTCACATCACTGTTTTCTCATCTATTTGTTTGTTTGGCAACTTTAAATTTTGAACTTTATTGAATATATTCATATATGTTTAAGATATTCTTTATGGGAAAACAAAGAAGAAGAAAGAATTATATCTATATTTTTTAAAATCAAATAAAATAACGTGTGCTCAAATGACACACTGAAATTGATTCTCTTCTCACCTGTTTTACATCACGTTTGATTATTGTTATTATCATTTGATCACCGTGTTCAGTCGTTCAATCACTCAACAAGATGGGCTCGAAGTCTAACAAGAAGATTTTCTTTATTCAAGCTAGTGGCTCCAACTCACAGTCAGCCCCGAGTTCATCTATGCGCGAAGCTTTCAAGGTAATTGTACGCAAACAAAATTCATTACAATTTGAAATTATTGGTATTAAATTAATAGTAAATAGGTAGGCTTAAACTGCAAAATGCTTGACATGATATATAGTAGAAATAGTTTGTTTATTTTCAATGTCATCAATTTTCATCATTTATAACAACGCGAGAGATTGTTTTTATTATTTAATAAAAAGAATTTACTTAATTAAATTAGATGCAACGGGTTAGAGTTTCATAATCGTTTTTTATTTGGTTTAACAGATTTAGATTTGATTAATTATTGGATCGTATTCACCGTGTCCAAAAGAATAACTTTTGTAACGTTATAAAACTTTTGAGACAGTTATTCTCAACAATATTTTAATTCAATTCAACCAGTCTGTATCAATTAAATTTAATTAAAATTTTCAATCCTAAAAGAGATAAATG
Source organism: Rhinocypha anisoptera (assembly GCA_011762765.2). NCBI lineage: Eukaryota > Metazoa > Arthropoda > Insecta > Odonata > Chlorocyphidae > Rhinocypha > Rhinocypha anisoptera. The sequence continues at coordinate 15,434 of WURS02101106.1, read as the reverse complement.
AATTTGATCTATTATTTTATTGACAAATGCAAACGATATTTTATTATATATATATTATTATTATTTATATTTTGTAATAAACTTAAAATTTTTTTTACAAGAGGTTGGCGCTAAAGCGCTGTCTGCCTCTTGTAAAAAACGGCAAAGCTGTCGAGGTCAAACTCGAGTTAGCATAATTCGAAGAGTTATGCACAACATTAGAATCGAATCGAAATAAAATTCGAATCACAACAACGGAAGTTAGATTCGAATCGATTAAGCACAGTGAAAGTAAGGTTACTTTCACAGTTCAACAAAAATGGCAGAACTTAAACATAGAACATAGAAACCCAAAACCATACTTTTCATTAATATATAAGAGATTCAACAAACATCATGTGTCATTTGATTATCATCCCATTTCTAGGTGGCTCAAAAGAAACAACAAGACCCACAATGGGTGCACAGTCAAGCGAAGTTGATGAATCACACACCGTCACCGGATGATCTTTTTGTGATGGACGAATTTGTCGGATCACTGTACCAGGAGTTGCGCTCGAAGGGTGCCCGAATTGTGAGCAGTTATGTGTTGCTCTACATGCAACACCTTCCCGAACGCTTCACCAATATCCCACTACGCGATTTTCCGATCATGTCGCAGTGCATGCGAGGACTTGCAGTGACCGTATCGTCGGTGCCCACCGGTCGCAAGCTCGAGATCGAGAGGCAAGTCTCTGCCATGTGTGGCCTTTTCGACTACAAACTCCGACAGAACACCAACATTCTGGTCACCGAGTCGGTGTTGAGTCACAAGTTTTCCGGTGCCGCCAAGCTCAAGATTCCCATCGTAAAGTGTCAGTGGGTGGATGACTGTTGGACGCAGTATCAGTATCAGTTCAAGCAGGCGAATGATCCGGAAATTTTGGACAAGTATCGTGTTCCATTGCTTTATGGTTTGCAAATTACTGTTTCTGGGGTGAGTGGAGGGATGACTCAAGTTAGACGTCGTTTGCTTGTAAAAAACAGCTGCTGAAGTTGAGTTGTCGGAATTTGAATGAAACACACACACAAAATTAGAATAGAATTGGTTAAGAGGTAACAAAAAGTTAAATCGAATCGGTTAAGAATTCGAATCATAACACCAAAAGTTAGATTCGAATCGATTAAAAGTTCGAATTTTGCTGCACATGCGCAAGAAGTGTGGCATAAAACGAAATATGCTAGAAAATTAACATGAACATAGAACATTTAAACCCACGACCATACTTTTCGTTAATCTTTCAGAGGGTCTTATAAAAATTAAATTATGTTTTGTAAATTAATTTAATTTTTGGTTATAATTTCATATTTAGTACTTGATCATTTTTTGATTTGTGTACATTCTTGTTTTAAAGTGGATATATTGGTAGCATAATCGGTCAAAAAATAATATTTATCGGAATCTAGGAATTTCAGTCAATTTGGTCTAGCTTTTTTCGGATTCAAAGTGTGTTTGAAAGTTTGTTTACAAATTTTCAACGATCTGAAGTCTAAATTTAGTTTTATAATTTGTCGATTAATAGCTTCCGGTGGAAGAGCGTGATAAGATTCAAGAATTGGTGAAACAACACGGGGGCACGTTTTGTCCGGCACTGAGGCTAAACGAGCCCAACACGTATCTGTTGTTGCTCAAGCCAGAGGGCGAGAAGTACAAGCATGCCATTCAGAAGAAGATTCCGTGTCTTCACGTCAACTGGCTCAACGATTCGATTCGAGAGGGCTACCCACTGGAACCCGAGGCGTACCAGGTGACACGTCATCGAGTGGAGTCATCTCGAACTGGGTCTAATGTCGCTACGTCAACTACCGCTACACAGGAACTTACACCGGGCTCTACTTCGAGCCAGCCTCCAATGATACCCACACAGGAAGAACCGGTAAGGAGTAAATTTATTACTCTAAACTTAACCCTTTCGATCCCAAGGATTATCAGTAAAAGATAAGCCTTATATCGCTAATAGAATGAGCGGGACACATACCTCCCGATAGCGCAGTAGGGAGCGAAAGGGTTAACCAGTATTTTGGTTCGAGAACTTTCTCATACACTGATTTGTGTTACTGGTCTTGAATGTGGCCGCAACACAAACCATTGTATAACTTATACAACTTAAGAAAGGTCTCGAACAAAAATGCTGGTAAAGTTTAGACCCATAATAAATACCCAAAGCAAAACATTTGAATCGAGCCGGATGAGAATTTGATTCGAAAAACCAAAAGTTAAATCAGATTAGAATGCGTAAATCAAACTTTTCAACACTTCGGTAGGCTTCTATAGTACTTTTTGACCCGGAGCACTTTTGTATTTTTTTACATATGAAGTTCTTGAAATTTGTTATTTTTTAAGATTTCTATTTTTAAAAAATCAATGAATTTAAAAGAAAGTTTAGGTTTCAAAGTATAAAAGATTTTCGAATGTCTGATTCGGCGAAGCACATTTCAGTGCTTTTTGCTTCTCTCTTCTACCGTTCAAACGAGTTGAGCGTGAAAGAAAGTAACTACGCAAGCGCTTCATGCGAGACGTGCGGGAATTTGCGATTTCACTAATAAATTATTAGCCTAAATTGTTAGTAATAATAAGCCTTTCGATTGCGCAATGCTTTGGATGAAAACTTAAAACCTAACATTTGTCAAAAATAAAATTACACACATTTTATTTTCAAAACTTTGTCTCATGTTTTGTGTGTTTTAAAGTTTACGTGATATTTGTTCTTTCCAGGAACCACAGAATGACTTAGCCACCAAGATCAAAGAGCTAACCGAAAAGGTGGATCGTAAGGTGAGGTTTCTGGAGGATTGTGCCATCTACCCGATTGGATTCGACGACCGAGTGGTAGCTGCCATCAAGCAGGCGTGCAGAGATTCGGGTGCATTCCACGTGGATCACTTCAACTCCAAGTTTGTCTCGCACGTGATCGTTGGACCCAAGGCAACACCCGATCAGCTGGAAGAGTGTGAAGGCAAACATATGGTCAAGATCACGTGGCTTCTCGACTCACTCGAAGAGGGCACATGTGCCAATCCAACGCGGTATCGATTCCACAAGGTAACACCTTAAATGGCGAGATTAACGTTTCAGAAATATTATCGGATTAGATAGGGATCTCAGCTTAATCCAATCGAAAATCGAATAGGAAGAAAAACTACACTTTAGAACCAATTATGAAGTTACTTTTGTAGATAAGTTCAGTTTTTTCGGGGGTTGGATTAAGCCAAGAGCTCTAGATTAGAATTCGACTTGAAAAGCAAACATTCGAATCTAATTGGATAAGAATTCTGAATCGAAAAACAAACATTCGAATCTGATTTTGGATTAAAATTCCGAATTGAAAATCAAACATTCGAATCTATCCAGAGATTGGCGGAATAGTGTCGCAACATTGAGTGTTAATTTTATTGAAAGCATTTAGATAGCGTGTCACGCTTTCTGACCAAAGCCTATTAACTGGATTAGAATTCGAATCGAAAAACAAACATTCGAATCTGTTTTTGGATAAGAATTCCGAATCGGAAAGCAAACATTCGAATCTATCAGAGATTGGCGGGAAAGTGTGACAACATTGAGAATTAGTTCTATTGAAAACATATAGATAACGTGTAAAACTTTCTGGCCAAAACCTAATAATTGGATAAGAGTTCGAATTGAAAAGCAAACATTCGAATCTAATTTTTTTGGATAAGAATTTTAAATAGAGAAGCAAACATTTCGAATCTATCAGAGAATGGCGGGAAAATGTGACAACATTAAGGGTTAGTTCTATTGAAAGCATATAGATTGCGTGTCACACTTTCTGGATTAAGCCTAATAATTGAATAAGAGTTTGAATTTAAAACAAACATTCGAATCTATCAGAAATATTGGCGGGAAAGTGTGACAACATTGAGGGTAAATTCCATTAAAAGCATATAGATGGCGTGTCACACTTTCAAGCCAACATAGCTGTTAACTGAGGTCCGGGTGAAAATTTGTTCTAAAGCACAGTGAAAGTTAATTAGATTCTCCAGTTCGCCGCTAGGTGGCGACCAGTCTATGGGAGTTAACAATTATAAATTTTCACCCGGACCCCCGTTAACAGCTCTGCAAGCCAAAATGCCTAATAATTGAATAAGAGTTCTAATTGAAAAGGCAAATTGAATTGAATATAAGAATTTTAATTTAAAGTTTGTTTATTTTAAGTTTTAATTTTAATTTAATGTTTGTTTTTGTTGTTTTGGATCTGAATTCGTATCCGATTTACTTAGCTTATTTATGACTTATATATTAAAAAATAGAATTTAAACGTTTTAAAGTAGTAATTTTTTATTTACTTTTGAATTATTTTATGATATATTCTTACAGCCAAAGGAAAGCAACAAATTGGACATACTCTCGATGGATAGGAAAAATCTAAGCAAATATATCAATTTTGACAAGCAACCCTCACCGCCACAAGTGGCACCGAAGAAGGATGGTAGTGAATCGAACGATGAGGATGAATATGAGATGGAGTTCAAGTGGGAGTACGTTGGAAACGGTGGTGCCAATAAGCAACGGGACAACCAGTTCTCCAGTCTCAAACGGCAGCGTAGTCAGGAGGAGCAGAAAAGTGTGAAAAGCACTCGTGAGGGATTCGAGGAGTTGTACAGTACGACACGTACTACTGAGAGTAGCTCGAATCGATCCAATCCAAGTGATATCTCCACTGGAAAAATTCCGGTAAGACATTTCTTTATTTTTTACAAGAGGACCGGCGCTATAGCGCCGTATGTCTCTTGTAAAAAATACGGTGGAAAAACGGTCCAACTCCAACTAATTGAATGCAAAAAAATTCAAATCAAATCGAGCAAGAATTGAAAAAGTTTGAATTCCGAATCAAATTGGCGGAGAATTCGAAAATTTATGCACAAAATTCGAAACAAATCGGAATAAAATTCGAATTATAACACAGGAAGGTAGATTCGAATCACTAAAACGAAAGTAACTCTCACAGTACAAAAAAGTGGGTGGCAGAATGCCACAAAATGTCAGAACATAGAAAACCACGACCATATTATTCATTAATATATAGATGTTTTTTAATAATAAAATAAACGCTCAATCAAATAGATTTTCAAGACGTTTTGAAACTAATATCTTTAGTAAATTAATTTTATATTAAAGAGTAGATTTAACAAGAGAAACTTAAGTGTAAAATAAAAAGTTAGATTCGAATCGGTTAAGAATTTGAATTCTAACACCAAAAGTTAGATTCGAATTGATTAAGATTTCGAATCTTCTTGCGCATGCGCGAGAAGAGTGTAGGAGAAAATGAAAATGGTCTAAAAATTTTCAAGCAATTCTCTAGTAGGCAAACTCTTAAACTTGACCAAAAGCTTTATAAAATAGCAAAATCTGAGTAATTCTTGAGTACTTCTATAATTGATGTTTGCTGGTTTCATTTCTCTAGGCGAACAATGACCAGTGGCCTCAGATGGATCTCACTGACGATGATTTAGACGATATCGTCCAGCCAAACAGCTCGAAGAAGAGCCACAGTTTGGAGGCTACCCAAAACCTGGTCAAACCCGAGTGGATGTTCTCCGGATTCGAACCCGAGGAGAAGCTACGTCTCAGTGAGGAGGTGAAAAAGGCGTTCGGAGTGAACGTGCAAGATGGGTCGTGTGTGGTGCCCGGTGCCACTCATCTGATTCTCTACGAGCCTTATGGAACCGAGAAGGTCTTTGCCGCCATTTCCGCTGGTATGTGGCTGATGCGGCCTCAGTACGTCACCGACTCACTCAAACAACGAAGACTTCTCGCCGAAGACAACTATGAATGGGGTAGCTACTTCCGGGAGAAGGAAGCCAGTCTCGATAGTAAGCTCAGAACTAGAGAAAAACTGATGATCTCCGCTCAACACTGGCGCATTCAGGTTTGTCTATTTTGGATTTTGAAGCAAGTTTGAGTTAGATTCTAATCACTTCCCTGTTTCGACTTGCTATTTTTTTGGGTATATATGTTAGCGTAAAATCTAGTGATTTTATATAATTGTCTGGTTATAACCTGACATTGAGCACGTTTCTAGTTATAACCTTACAATTTCAAAAATACCAGCTTTTAAGGTGACAATTTAAGAAAAGTTGGCTTATAACCCTACAATTTCAAAAAAAAGTCAGCTTATCGGTTTTTCTAAATGTCTGCTTATATAAACTTACATTGTTTAAATTGAAGGTCTAAGCCAAAGACTTGTCGAGTGAACCAGAAACGTGCTTAATGTTAGGTTATAACTAGACAGTATTTTTAACAGTGTAGTGAATTAAACAAAAATTGGTTTTCTAGTCTTTTTTCTCGAATTTTCTAGTGAACTGTTAAATTAAATAATCATCATAACAATTTATTTTTATTTTGAAAAAAAAATAATTTTACAGATTTATTCAAATGGGTTAGTCATTTTTCAAAAACCCTAGTAATTTTATGAAATCACTCAATTGAGAAAAAAGACGAGAAAAAGTAAATTTTATAAATTCACGCTAACATATATGCTATATTTGGGAATATTCCATCTGCTTTATTGGTAGTCGTCAAGGTCACATGACTCATGAGTGAGTGAGAATGAAAGAGAGGGGGAGAGAATGCATCTCTGGATTTGTAGGCCAATGGAAAGTTCTACCAACTTTTTCTGGCACCCCCTCGATTGGCTTGAAGGACTTTCTCACCAGAGAGTTTCTTGCTCATGCGCAGTACGATTCGAACTTTTAACTAATTCGAATCTAACTTTCGTTGTTACGATGATTCTAATTTTTATCCGATTCGAATCTAATTTGTAATTCTCCTATATATTAATGAAATATTATGGTCGTGGTTTTCTATGTTCTATGTTCTGGCATTTTTCGTATTCTTCTACTCACGTTTTTGTACTGTGAGAGTTACGCTACTTCCACTGTGCTTAACCGATTCGAATCTAACTTTCATTCACTGTTGTAATTCGAATCTTTAACCGATTCGAATTTTGTGCATAAATCTTCGAATTCTCCGTCAATTTGATTCGGAATTCGGACTTTTCCAATTCTTGCTCGATTTGATTCGAATTTTTTGCATAACCCTTCGAATTATGATAACTCGAGTTTGAACTCAGCGGCTAAATAACTCTAGTTAGACTCTTTAACGTCGTCCTTGTAGAAATCCGCAAAATTTTAATTGGACAATATTTTATCCGTTTCAGGTGAAGAAGACAGGCAAGCGAATCTTTGAACAGTGGTGCTTTTTGGTGTTGAATCAACGCGACAAGCTCTTACAGTCAACCATCAACATCTTGACGGCGGGTGGTGCCGAGATCTACTACATCGATGATTATGTAAACAAGTTGGACCTGTTGGAAGGAATAAAGAAACGTGCCAACCTGGCACTGATCGATCTCAAGACGCTCACCAAGCCTCGACTCTCCAAGAGAGAATTTCTGACCTATGTGGCACACTTCTACCAACTGCAACAGATATGCACTACACAGTACGTTACGCAATACATCATTCAGACCGGTTCGATGACAGGTGGTAGAGGCGAAGACAAGTGGTTCAGTGTTAACTCTATCTCATATGAACAGATCAAAGATCGACTTGCTCAAGTCACCGATGATTCATCATGATGAGATTTTCATAACAATACTATATATCTTCTTTCTTTTATTATAATTTGCAATCTTAACTTATTATTTTGTATTTTTGACTTATCGAATTAAATTGAATTTTATAATTTATTGATTTGTAAATAAAATAAATGAATTTTTATTAAATAACTCAGTGTGTGTGTAGCAATGTCGATAAATAATCCTATATATCTCCTATATATTAATGAAAAGTATAGTCGTGGGTTTCTATGTTCATGTTTTGGCATTTTTCGTTCTCTTCAATTTTTTGTTGTACTGTGAGAGTTACGTTACTTCCACTGTGCTTAACCGATTCGAATCCAACTTTCACTGTTGTAATTCGAATCCTTAACCGATTCGAATCTAAAACTTTTTGTGTTATGATTCGAATTTTATTCCGACTCGGTTCGAATTTTTTGGATAAATCTTCAAACTTTCCATCAATTTGATTCGGAATTCGAACTTTTCCAATTCATGCTCGATTTGATTCAATTTTTTTGCATGACCCTTCGAATTAACTCGAGTTTGACCTCGGCGACTTTGCCGCCGTTTTTTTAAAAGAAGCAGACGGCGCTTCAAGCGCTGGCTCTCTTGTAAATATGATTATAATCGAGATTTGTCTATTTTATTTTATTTTATAAATGTTTGTTTTAATTTGGAAGACTATAATTGATATACTAACAATAAATAATATCGATATTGAATACATTTTACATTTTAGTCAGTAAGTTTTCCATAGATTTTTTTAAACAATAATAAAAAACTAAATTCTAAAAAGAATAAACTTTATTTTGTAACTCAAAAATACATGAAAATTTGTGGTATGGAAATTACAGGAGAAAAATCAAGCTTAATCTAACCAGGAAAAAGTGGAATAATATTTTAGAGTAAAGATACTTGAATTTGAGGTTACTTTGGTCGGTCAGCGATCCAGTCCACCTAGTTTTTGAGCTGGCCACGGGTTCGGTTGACCATCTCGATCGGGATTTGACGTTCCCGGTCGTTGACAGTCTTCTCCTGCTCCTTGAGCGGTGCCTCGATCTTCAAGTAGCCATTCTTGTCCATCTTACACTTGAGCTGCTCCATCTGGACATTCTTGGGCACGGTGCACTTCTGGCGGAACTCGCAGAACTCGTAGCGGCCATCGTCCCTCTTCTTCTCGTGCTTGCCAGTGATCTCGAGAATGTCATCGTCGAGCTTGACCGAGATCTCGTTCGGTTCGTACTGGCGAACGTCCATGTCGATGTTGAACATGTTGTTTCGGGTGGTGGGCCAGGCCATGTCACGCTGGAACACGCTGGGCCAGTCGGAGCGATGCTGACGCAAGGTGTCCAGTGGCCAGTAGTGCATGTCGTCGTCCAGAATGTCGTTCAGCATGCGACTGAAGTGACGCGGAAGAGCCAACATCTTGAGATAGAAAGAAAAGTACCGACAAACAGCAAAATAGACAGAAGTAGCACCAGAAGAATTTTTCGGGTAGAAATCAAATCGTCAATTCGCTTGAAATCGTGAGAGAGATGAGTTCAAGTGTGTTGAATCGAATTGAATTCAGTGAGTGTCAATCGCGCTTAGAGTGAGTGTGACCGGCTCACTGCGCGCCACTCCACTTATATACCCCTCAAGCCCCGCCTTCTCCAAACACCTACACCATTCGGCAACTTTCGATGGTGTACTCGCATATTCTGGAAACTTCTACGCGTACTTCTAGTATGTCACGCATCTCTCAGTACTCGGTGGGCACCAAGATTTCCATAAACGACCAAAACGCCAGACAGATGGACTAATACTCTTGAAGAAAGAGAGAGAGAGAGAGAGAGAGAGAGAAAAGTGAGAAGAAGGGAGAGAGAGAGACCTTTCAAATCGAAATATACGTTCAACTACCCGATTGCATCACAGTCTGGTCATCCAACCAACTGGACGGATATAAATGACCATATTTAGACAAATAGTTGCAATTATTATATCATCAAATCGTGTGGGCGTCCAGGTGTGTGTGTGTGTGTGTGTGTGTGTTTGTGTGTGGGTTAGTAGGGTTAGTAACTTCGAGAATAGTCGCAAATTGTTTATTTGAATTTATGGCCCGTATTCATCTGTCCCTCTAAGGGTCTTTTCGTTAAAACTTAAGGGACAGTTAACCTAAACAATATCTTAAACAATATTTTAATTCAGTTAAACTAGTCTGTATCAATTAACTTCAATTAAAATTTCCAAAGTTAACCTTAAAGAGGACAGATGAATACGGGTCTATATATTGATTTTATTCGACGCATATTAAGTGGAATTTTCCTGAATTGTGTTCGTATGTACTAATTTCGTAACTTTGTTTTCTATGGGAGAGAGAAACAACAAAATGGGTGTTAATCAGAGACTCAAATGATATAAACCAGAATTTTACCAAGTACAAGAGTAATGGAAAAAAGATTAAGGTTTAACTTTAATGTTTAAGAAGCGATTCAAAACAAAATACACAAAAATTCGAATTTGTAAACAAAAATTCGAATTTGTTAAAGAAAACTCGAATTTGATTCGAATCACTTCCGTGATTCTACTTGCTTCTATTTCGGGTATATATGGTACTTGGGAATATTCCATTCGTTTGTTGATAGCCGTCAAGGTCATTAGTGTGTAGGAGGTGGGAGAAAGAAAGAGAGAGAGAGAGAGAGAGAGAGAGAGAGAGAGAGAGAGAGAGAGAGAAACGTCTCTAGGTTTGTAGGCTAATGGAAAGTTCCTAGGCCAATGGAAAGTTCCATCAATATTGCGCCATAGACTCTCATGTTTTGTGAGTTCTCTTCCGCATCTATCCAAGAAAAAAGAAGTTTCTAGAATGTTTCAGAATTTCATTGAAACAAAAAGTCATGTAAACTAGAAACTTCTGGAACTTTAATTAATTAAAATTATAATATTTAGGACAAGATATTTATTTGGAAAAATGCAAAATCACGTTTCACTTTCTATTTCAAAATTTATCTCAAAATTCAATTAAAACTTAAAACAAAAATTTTATTTTAATAATAATAAGGATAAAACATAACAAAACAACGTATTTGAAAACAAAGAATAATATATAATAATTATAAAAAAACAATAACAACAAATTGCATTGAAATCAATAAGTAACACTCACTTTATATAAAAATCACAAAGTGTATACATAATAAATGAGAATATTTTATTTGAGCAAATAAAGTGAGAATATCGGAATAATAGGTTCGATAATAACTTATATTAAAATAGTTATTTGACTTTGGTAAAATATTTAAAATGTTTTGTCAAGTCATTACTTTATTTGGACTAATAATAATTATTATAATTGAATGTCCTAATCAATTCCCAAAATATTAATGAAAAGTATGTTCGTAGGTTTCAATGTTGATGTTCATGTTCTGGTGTTTTTCGTTTTCTATCACAAAATCCTCGTGTATGGGCAGTAAGATTCGAATTTTCGTGGGTATAGGTCGAATTTTTATCTGATTCGAATCTAATTCTTAATTACCATTTGAATTCTGATAACTTGAGCTAAATGTCGGAGACTTTGCAAAAATCTTATAAGTAAATAAAATCTTAACCTTTTCAATCCCCAAGATTATCAGTAAAAGATAAGCCTTATATCGCTAATTGAATGAGCGGGACACATACGTCCCAATAGCGCCTTCGAGAGCGAAAGGGTTAATTATCCTCATTATTTTTCTAGCAGAGTTAGATCGAAACCATTGCGAAAGGCGGTGACAATCTTAGTAATCTGTGCCTCGGTGATCCACTTCTGCTCACCGTGTCGATAGCCAATCTCGTTGGTGATGCGTTTGGCACTCAAACCCTGCTTTCTGCACTGCCAAATGGTGTCCCTGATATCCGGGGGTAAAGTCTCGAAAATCTTTCGAGTCCAAGCAAAACTTTTTGCCAAAGTTGCATCAGTCGATTGCTGTTTATCCGCAATGGAAATCGTTTTTTGGCATCTTTCTAAGTGTTGATCAGAGAAACTCGGTGATGCTTGTTGTTGTTGTTGTTTACAATAAGAATGATCTTCAAACAAAGTTGCCTTGACAGGGCGAGGAACAATTTTGAGCGTTAAAGTAGATTTGTGCACGGGAATCAATCGAGGCACTGTGAGTGAACCACGATTTCGTGGTGGCACCAAAAGTGCATCATTCCAAAGATCTGTTTTTATCCCACTTTTCTTAGATTCTTCTGACAAACTTTCTGATTCGCGGAAATTTGATAAATCAAACAAAGTTGCAGATGTTTCAGTATTTTGTTTCTCTTTTCTAAGAAACGTTGAACACTTGAAAAAATGTTGATTTGAGTTTTGAATCGATGTAGTGTCGCTCCTATTCCCTCGAAACCCTTGGAAGGTTTTCAAGTTGCTCTTGGGAAACGAAGTGTAATCAGCAAGTACTTCTGGATTTTTCCAGATTTTCCGTTTTCGCTTTTTTCCCGTTTTCTTTGAATCATCACTTGACTCCGTCTCGATTTTAAGATTATTATTATTATTATTAATGTCCAGATTATTCTGTTCTATCTTTTCAATCCACCTAATGATCTTTTCATCATTGTTATCCAAGAACAATTGACAAGGAAACCACGGATGATCACCCATCTCGACTCCTTGATCAATGTCCTCAACCAACTTGCTTAGCTCGTTCAAATCACAGCTGAAAATGCTAAGATTCGATTGTAGTTCGAGGTCAATTTCGCTCTTAGAATCAATCACTTCTACAATGGTTGTGGTTGGTCTATTTTTATCCTCTAGAAGAATTTCCGGTTTCTTCTTTTTTAAAATTTTTCGTTTTTGAATTTTGTTGCAGTGTGATTTAGGAAAATACCAATTGAGACGAGACAATCCATTACAGGGAGTCAACGTATCATATGCATTCAATTTTGAAAATTTTACTTTCGAGTTCATAGACTTAAGAAAGCTTGAGAAACAAAAGCACAATTTGTCATTTATATCTAGTGAATCGGCTTTGACCTTTTCTTCCCATTTCATACTCGATTCAGAAAGATTAGATGACATGAAGCAATGTTTGTCATCATTATTATTCTCAGACATCAAAGGATGAAATTGTAGAGTGTCAAGCAAAAGTTTGGTTGAGATTTTACCGATATCTCGTATACATCCATGGATTATATTCTCGGATAATAATGTTTGTCTTTGTGCATGTGAAGGTGGAAGAAGAAATTCTTGTTTATCAAGCAATTGCAAGAAAAGAAGTTTAAATTTGCTTATCATCAAGTCCAGGTTGACATAATCGGGTCCGTACTGAGCCACCAACCTGCGGTAAGCTTGCAATGGACATAGCTTAGATTCACTAGATTTCACTTGTAGATGAAAACACTTTTCAATTACATTCTCCACATTAGGATCCATTTGAAGAATCTGAACTATCATTGGCACCCAAAGGGCCAGGGACAGAGAAGTCTCTGGAAGTTTCAAGACAAACAAATCGACAGTGTCGCCATCTAGAGGGTGGGTTGTAAACCCAATTAAAATGCTTATTTATTTAAAATACAAATACATTTTTTTGTATAATTGATTGTGATTCGATTCTTTGTTGGCTTGATTCCAAATATAATAAATTTTAATGTCACAGTAGATGCCATTTCAGTGGGTTTTGGGTTGGTTCCAAGTAAAGAACAATCAGGAATGTGATGGAAAGATGGAGAACATTCTAGAAAGAGTGGCGCGAAGTATATAAGCGAGTGGCAGCGCGTGCCACTGTCACCGATCACAAGAACGCGATTGCAACTCAACCACTCTCAACGCGAATCTCACTCTACGCGATCTCATTCGAACTACTCATCCGAATTGTTTCACTATCTGATTGATTTTAGTCTTTTTTGAATCTCAAGAACCGATTGCAAAAATGTTGGCTCTTCCCCGTCACTTTAGTCACATGTTGAACGACGTTCTCGACGACGACTTCCACTACTGGCCTCTGGAGACCTTGCGTCAGCATCGCACAGACTGGCCTAGCGTGTTCCAGCGTGACATGGCCTGGCCCACTACTCGCAACAACAAGTTCAACCTGGACATGGATGTTCGCCAGTACGATCCCAGTGAGATCTCGGTCAAGCTGGACAATGACATGCTCGAGATCAGTGGCAAACACGAGAAGACCACTGATGGTCGCTACGAGTTCTGCGAGTTCCGCCAGAAGTGCAACGTGCCCGCCAATGTTCAGATGGACCAGCTCAAGTGCAAGGTGGACAAAGATGGCTACCTCAAGATTGAAGCTCCACTCAAGGAACCTAAGAAGGCAGTCGAGGACAAGTCTCGCGACATCCCTATTCAAGTGGTCAACCGTGCTCAGATTAAGAAATAAGTAGTTCTTTTGAAACACTCTTGGAACCACTACATTTTGCAGTTGTAATAACTCATAATAATTTTCTATCATATTTCTACAGTCCACTTTTTTTTGTATGTTAGGTGGAGCATGTAAACACGCAACTATAATTAATCATCATAAAAATAAAATGTAGACGTAAAAACCTGTTATTTTTTACAATTTATAAACAATACAAAATTATTTTGTCAAGTATGTAGTTTATCTTTCAAATAAAGTATTGATTTTGTTTTTAAATTGTGAGTAAAATATACTTAAAATAATTTTTAAATGTTGAAAGTACAAAAAATTAAATATCTCAAAATACAATTCTCGCCAAAGTCTATATTTGAAATTTCCAGAAAAAATGTTGATAGGTATGAAGGGAATATGTTGGTAAGTGTAATTTTTGCAATAGTTCTTTGGGTTTTTAACTTAAAAATAATAATTTAAAGTATTCCCGTATATAAAAACATGTAAATTAATCTTGTGTCTCACAATACAGAGTGGCACTAAATATCTAATAAACTTGGGAAATATAAATATTTATTGCCACTATGTAATTCTGTAAAATTTGAGAGATAGTAGAATAGTTTTCAAAAGAAATTACATAAACACGTCAACTTGACATAACAAAATCAAAACAAATTGACGGTGGCGCCATCTCTGATATTAAAGGATTAGTTGTAATATTTAAAACAAACGCATTTTTGGAAATTAATGTTTGGATTAATTAAGAAACTAGAACTTTTAATACATGATTCTAAGCTTTAAAGATTCAAGTGTTGTTTGGAGAATATTTTTAAATTAGTTTTGCGTTAGTTTTAGTTGTAAACTATCTTGAAAGTGGGGGAATAGTAGAGAACATTCGAGTAACGGGTTTAAAATATTTTAAAATAATTTTCAGGATTATTTGATTGAGATTTAAACCAATTTTGGTTTGATATTAAATCTAAGTAAATGTAGCATTACATATCAAAGAGTTTTGTAAACGTTTAAAGTAAAGAATAGTTGAGAATGTGATGGAATGATGGAGAACATTCTAGAAAGAGTGGCGCGAAGTATATAAGCGAGTGTGAGTGCGTGCCACTGTCACCGATCACAATAACGCGATTGCAACTCAACCACTCTCAACGCGAATCTCACTCTACGCGATCTCATCCGAATTGTTTAACTATCTGATTGATTTTAGTCTTTTTTTTGAATCTCAAGAACCGATTGCAAAAATGTTGGCTCTTCCCCGTCATTTTAGTCACATGTTGAACGACGTTCTCGACGACGACTTTCACTACTGGCCTCTGGAGACCTTGCGTCAGCATCGCACAGAATGGCCTAGCGTGTTCCAGCGTGACATAGCCTGGCCAACCACTCACCACAACAAGTTCAACCTGGACATGGATGTTCGCCAGTACGATCCCAGTGAGATCTCGGTCAAGCTGGACAATGACATGCTCGAGATCAGTGGCAAACACGAGAAGACCACTGATGGTCGCTACGA
>WURS02100999.1:0-23521 GCA_011762765.2 Rhinocypha anisoptera | reverse complement strand
GGGGGTGGGGCGAGAGGAATCAGGTGGGAGACATTTCACGGCAGATGAAGAGGGAAATGAGAAAGTGGGTGAAGAGGTGATTGGATCCAAAGGGGATGAAACATCCTCCAACTCCAGGTTTACATTTTTATATATCCAAATACTCTCACTCCTTGAATCCTCGATCGATTATTTAAACTTTCTTCTAAAGAGTTAGAAGGACAAAGGAAAAAAACATTTATGCCATGATTTTTATAGATTGATGTCTAAAATAACGAGAATTTTTAGAAGACATAATCCACAAAAGTATGGTTTACGAAACGGCAATAAATGATAACGTCCTAAGCAGTGACAATTTTTTGTAATCAAAAGGAAAACAAATTGTCAACCTTGCAGCAAGAAAGTGTGAAGTTTGCAGGTGCACCATTTTCATAAAGAAAAATGCTACAATCACAACATTTTACCTTTTTAATAATAAACTTTGTAAAATTATTACAGTACAAAAGTATGTCATCAGTCTGTTGCAAAAATAATTAAAAATATTCTACCAAACATAATTGTTTTCTTGTAAAGACCAAAAATTTATAGGCTTTACATTTATATTTAGTTTAAAAATTAGAAGCTCAATTTAACAATTAGAAAATCGAATCATAAAAATTGCTTAAATTAATTAGAAAAACTATGGCTTGGTCGATATCATTATAATGGTTGTCAAAATTAAATTAAATTTTAATGCTTTTGGCAGATATTACAAAATATTACCGGTGCTTTTTGGAAGTTTCCCTTGTTAAATTCCAAAGCTAAAGAAAACATTATTAAGTTCAATAGAACTATCTTTATTTGAATTATTTATAATAATAAATAGCTCTTAGGTGCATTACTGACGCAATGGTTATGGGTTGCAAATCGATTTCAGCGAATTTGGGCATTAGAATACTCATCTGAGGATTATAGATGGAAATTAAATCACTAGAGATTGAATAATCTTTTTTTCTCGATGAGTTTTTCGAGGGATGGATGATCTGAGATCCCCCGTTACTCTAAGCCCTCTTCGGCAGCAAAGCAATGAATTCACTTTCAGTGTTTCAGTCGGATTCATCTTCGTCATTATACATTAAAAATCATAATATCGATGTAGCTATTCAACAATGAATTAATAAGACGGAATCAAAAATATGCAGAAAAATAGGATTCCAATCAAACGTTTGAAATTCCACGAAGTAAAACCAGAGACATCGAGCAAAGTGATCCGATGTGATTTTCAACCTGCATTCGTACGTTTCTACCAGATCAATGCGAGACTGACACAATTACATACATTCCACGCCTTTGGACGTAAAGGTCTTCTTCTGCAGGCACTTGACTGAATCAAGAGGTTTTTGCACCAACACCATACAATTGGAAATATCTTTCGATTAAATGAAGAAATATTCTTGGATGATACGTAAAAAAGAGTCATATATTCTAAATTGACCTTATTCTATTTAGTAAAATACTTTTTGGCTTAAGTATATACGGAATAGTGACAATGAAATGCTTGCTGAAAAAAGTTTACCAACTCGGGCTTCACTTCGTGGACTTTATGAGTATCGATATGGTTGGAATGAAAGAATACGTATTTTTCAGCAGCATTTATTAAAGGGGCCGACATAGTCAGGTACTGAGGATAAAGTTAAGACATTATAAAGCATTACGGTATTAAAGGTAATAAGTTGAAAAAAATCAATTTAGCCGTTTTAAAAAGTAAAGCTTTTAAAATCTATTAATGGGGTGTGAAATATGAGACGTTTTTGCAATTCTTTAAAAAAATTTAGATTTAGGATGATAATTATTTCATATAATAAGCCTCAGGACAACCACAGACTAATTTAGTCTCTAATAATTTAATTTGTTCCCTTGTACACTTTTTAAACATTAATAAAATCACCAAGTTCACTTCTTAATGTCTCAATTATTACGGTCCTCATATTGTTCTCTATTCTGAATATTAAAAAAAATTTTATTTGATATAGACAGATAAAAGAACCGCCATTTTTATCCAATTATTTGACTTAGCCACGATTGTTCGTACCAAATGGAAATTATTTTAAGGAAAAACACAATTTAACATACCATATATATTGCAGCGTCTTAATAAATGTGATTCCGGTGTATACAGCGCCAAATAGTTTCCGGATATACAGATTGAATCTTACATGGAACCTATGTGTCTTTTACAGTATTAATTTACTGAATACGGCAATTGAAAATTTTAGTGATTGAAAGACAATAAACTGACCCCTATCAGCTCTGGAACGTATTAGATTATAATTTCTCATTATTTCTATTTAAATAAGCCAACTATGTAGTACAAGAAGATAATAACTAACATTTAAGCTACTAATATGTAATCAACATTCTAAAGATGAAACTAAAGATAAACTAATAGCAAAATTTCATTCTTGGAGAAGTTATAGTAGTAGCTTATTTTCGATATATTCAGCCATTGGATTATTTCACTCAAACACAGAAATTCATGGCTAGTGATCATTTCCTCAACTCTACCGTGTACTTATAATTGGCCATTATATTTCGTCTTCTTTCCTAAACTTAAAAAGGGTCTCCTTTGACTTCTGAAGCTTCCGTCAACTTCAAACTTTCTATGTGTATGTATCGAATACGAATTATCGCCTCGAAATATTTAATTCTTTCCTTTAACTGTCTCATGTACTTCAAATATGATATACGTAAGCAATAAAAAATTTACATATATCTATCTGTCTATATTATTTTTCCTTGTACAAATATTTTTATATTTATTATTAATATTTACAGTATTCTTAAAATTAATTTTGAACCGCTTAATTCTTCCAATTACTGCTTATGCTTTTAATTCCGATGATTCTTATGCCAGGTATTACAAGGTGATGTAATTATGATTCATCAATAATTAAGTCATTGCGTTTTTAATATACATCATAACTTTCGAGTCACTTTCACAAAATGTTACAAATATATATGTAATATTTTGATTCAGAGAAAGTCATCGTACTTTATACTAGGAATAAGAACAATAACAAAATAATCAAAACCATTACACATAGCAAAAAAAACTACGCATTACAAATTGAAGCCTTTTACAATAAATCCGTCACTTAATATGCATAGTATTTTGAGATTAATAATTAATAATAGAGTAATCACATGATAAATATTTAAATACCTATATTTACGAATTCCCTAAACTAGACCTTTAGAATACATACGTCTAAATCTAGAACTATGAATTATAATAAATAAAATCAGATAAAAATAGTAATGCAGATTTCTTATTTTGTTAAGGATTTGAAATGGAAAAGTATCAAATCTCAGAACTGGGAAAATGTCTAGAATTAATAGTTATGGCAAAATAAAAAGCATCTAACTTTGATGCATTGCAAAAATCTGGAACAAGCTGATGTTAGTAATCATTGCATATTTTGGATACAATAGTACTCATATTTTGAATTGAAAAATCTAGATAATTATAAATATGTACATGATAATTTTAATAAGTGTCCTTATGTGATAACGGCTATTAAGTAATAAACTTAAGCATACATAATAGTATATAAGCATAAGCATAAGTAATAGCATAAGCAATACATAATAGTATATCTTATATGAATTTTCAAATAGGAGTTAATATAGTCAAATGCATCTATATATCTACATAAAATGGAATTAAAAATTTCAATTTTATGCAACGTAGTATATAAATGGTATTACCTGAATATCTCATATCTGTTGATATCTTGTATGGAGCTACTCCATGCATCCATGATAGCCAAATAGGATCACAAGGTTCACCAGACTCCGTGGCATCTGTGAATCCGCCGTCGTGCAATCTGAAGTTGAGAAATTCTTTTGAATGAGTAAGTCGCAAATTTCATCTTATCTCTTACGTAACAAAATGCATTTCTTTACCTCAAATGAGTACCTGTGTTGTAGTTTGGTGACGGATGCATTAATAAAAAGGCTGCGTGGATATTATAATTGAACAAGAGTGAATGAAATAATTTTAAAATTAATTTACATAGAACATAGAAAACATTTGCAGGAAAAGAATAAGACACATGAAAAAGGATGAAGGATGAGACGGTAAAAAAATCGGTGTAACCTCACTTATTTTACTGATTAGATAATTTCATCAATAGCTAAATTACTAATAAAATTAACTGCGGTTCGATTCCTAGTTTTGTTTGATTACTTGAAATTTAGTTTTAAGAAAACGAAATTAATTCGAATTTAGAGAAATGGAAAGTCTAATTTAGATATAAGCCTCGGATGTCATACGTTTGTAGGTAGAAAACTTAGATTACTTATTTAATATTTTTGACGAAACAGTCATAGAAGCGGGTACATGAGAAGAAAGACAAATGTATCGAATGAAGTATACAAAGAAAATAGTGATTGATGGAATGAAATGTTAGTGAAAACTCTTAACACTGACCTTAGTACGGAAGATGAAAGTAGATAGCAGGCTTTTACGATAAATGGGAATATGGCAAAGAAAGGAACTGGTGAAAACAGACTATTTTGGGGCGATATTTGAGAATGCTTGCAATTTCCGACGAAGGTTTTTCTCTAACCCAGAGATGGCTTCTTGATTTTTTTGGTTTCCTCCACGCATGCACTCTAGTTGGGCCACGTTTCACCCTCTATACTGCGGTTGTCTTTAGGCCAGATTTCCATCTGGCCCAGATTATATTCGTTGAAACGTCGCCATCTCAGGGTGTATACGTGGAGGAAACCAAGAAGACAGAATAAAAGAAACTGACTTTGATAAATGAAGTCCTTCCGTGAGGGAAAAAAATGGTGCGTTATTGGGCCGGAAGGGAGGAAAGAGGCAGAAAAATGTAATTTAGCAAAACAATTAAGCAATTTGAAATTTCTAAGAACGCAAAATTGGTTTCCTTTGACGTAAAAATTCTTTAAAATATTTTTTTTTTAATCTAACCACGGTCAGTTTCGATTTACTTGACAACTTGCTGAAAAACACCCAACATGATACACTTTTTAAACCATCCCTCACACAGAGCAAAATGCGAGCCAAACCTACTATTCATTCAACGCTTAGATTTTCCAACAAAGAGAAGGCATATGCTTTCAATTTCTTTAGGAAACATTATTTAATTGAGGTAGCATCGTAAAATAAACACACAACAAGTATTTCCAACTTGATGCTCTTAAATTTACCATATTACCTCTCTATGGTTAAGAACGGAGTGAATTAGCTTAGATTTTAACGATGTTGCGTTCTCTATGCAAAAACGTTAAAAATGTACTTTATAGTTAGGTGTGCATTTTATATACGTCCCTATCAACATTTATTTAATTTGCTAAACCGAATTTCTACGTGCATGAAAAACTTTCCTGTATTGGCCAAGCCGTCTTTCAGTTCATGCTGACCATTTCTCAAATAAGAACGTAATTTTTTAACCTGTGGAACATCCTCTCAACCACTCTTTGTTTTATTTGATAACCCAAAGAAAATAAAAGGTGTATATTTGAGTAATAATACACTTAAAATATTCAATTGGATAAAAAGTGAAAAGGTTCCTAGTAAGTTCATGACCAGAAACATAAAGGCTAAACCAATTTAGGAAGAGAAATGAAAACCTTGCAATTCCACACTATATTCCACAGGGTTAATCCTAAAACATTAGAAATTCCACCGAGTTAACCCTAAAACAGTTTCCTATGCTATGCTAAACCAACTGTTTAATGGTTCTCACTGACAATCAGAGGCAAACAAAATAAGCAAAAAATTGAGCGGGGTGTATGAATCCCTTAAGATCGTCTTTTAAAAGCAGGTTGCCTCTAAAATGATTTTCCAGCGGCAAATACCAAGAGAATAAAAATATTAGGTCGATAATTTAAAGCAAAATTCTATAGGGTCGGCCTTATATAAACCTGTGTTTAATGGCTTCTCTTCGTACTCTATATACCGGAAGAATGAACTTGGCCCATATCGGAGAGGATGGAAGATTCTTAAAGGAAGTGGTATGAATTGGAGAATATTTAACTGAGTGATTTCCAGAGCGACGAATTTTATTCTCTGTCTAAAGTATTAGAAAAAGACGTGTTAAAATAAAATGGGGTCCATAAAAGTTGGATCCCGTTGATAAAACAATAGGAATAAGTTTTAATTCTACTCTTCTTGACAAATTCAAAAACTTTCCTGGAACAATAATACGTCATTTATAGTACACGCATGCATTATCGGTCGCTTCCACGGCAATGAGCATCCCATGCCCACCCTATTCCTCCTCCAGACTCGGGTTACGATCGATAGCCAACAGCTATTTTGCGGTATCTGTTCACCGGCTTGCAATCAGATAATTTAAACGACATTGCCCCGTATCGCCCCATGGTAACTGTGCGTGACGTACTCCTAACCGTGCCTTTAACGCCCTCCCACCTCACTTTACTAAGCTCAGAAACTAACCCAACTCCGCTTACCCCAAAAGACCATGTCACGAACTCACTGTTTCTTCTTTGCTCGGGACATCCTCACGTCAGCCATTCAACCAAATTATCGTTTAATAGGTTTCGTGCCCAAACGTACCTTTGCGTGTGATTTCCTTCTCCCTTTCAATATATTTTTGAGGGTCATTGTAGGGATTTGAAGAGTTTTTGGTAGTAGTGGAAGGGAGGGGAGAAGGAAATCGCACGCTAAGGAAGGATCGGGCTATATATATATAATATATTATATGTAATGTAAATATATTATATATACTGTATGTATAATATATTATATATATATATATTTTCTGACCTGCATGACTCAAAAGGCTGTTAAACAATATCTCTATCTAGACAAACTGGGAGAAACTTGTTATAACAAAATTACATAAAGGTAAAATGCAGTGCATTGCAGAAAGTTACACAAATAATCTTGATTATTATAGGCTGAAATTGCATAAAAGTAAAACTCAGTTCCATTCCAGAAAGTTTCCAAAAATATACTTGATAGTTATAGGTTAAAATCGCATAAAGATAAATGCAGTTACATTCCATAAAGTTGCAACAAATATAATCGATGATTTTAGTCTGAACTATGTGGAAGTTCATGTTCACGTAAAAACGAAAATAAAAGAAATTACTTATATTCCAAAATATTCGTAAGAATTTTATTCTCAAGTTACGACTATATTCGACGCATAGGCGAGTAAGTGGTGAAAAGGTGAATGAATTCCGTGGGATATTACCTATTGTTTTTAGTTTTCGTTTCACTGTGAGCTACCGTAAAGTCACAGAGCTTATTTTATTGTAACTTAATTTGTTTGAAGAAACATAATCGATTCATTGTTTTTTGCCTGACGCCAAAGGTCGCAACTAATGTAAGGGATAAATTGGAATATTTTCTTTAAATATAATGCTAAAAAAAAATTTTGAGTAACCAAGTACAAGTAATAGAACGACTGATGAACGTGGAACTGATCTGAAAATCACAAGGTCTAGGATAAAGGGAAAAGATCACATCTACATTCCAATTCTAAACAATGCAAAAATACCATGAGTGGTAAATTTCAGGTAATATTATTATTTATAATATTTATTATACCTTTATTGAGTAATTAATATAACTGAGTGAATAGCCGAATTTAATTGTCATTAGAATGATTATGTAATTATAAATATTATTATGATAGTATTATTTTTATACATTATATTTGAAACGTTTTCAAATGGGTAAATAATCGTATGTTTACACTAATATCAATAAATTAATATAATTACAACATTATTGCTTTCAATTAAACGTATCTTTTAAATAAACTATATATTCTTAAAGCAATTTTTTTTAAATCATATATTGAGAAATAGTTTATATACACTATTTTATTTAATTGTAATTTTAGTATTTATGTAACTATTACTAGTATTATGTATATTATTTTATCTATACAGTACATATATTTCATCGGTGTTCAAATATACGGGTTTGTATGTAATTTTATGAGTACACTAATATCAATAAATTATTTGTAGTATGAAAAAATACTATAATTGAGTAATCAATAGAATAGAGTGAACTACTAGAGCGGGATAGATTATGAAAATAGATTTTTACTTAAATATCTTCAAAGATTGAACGCCCTCTATTAAAAAAGTTGACTATCCCTGTGTTTTCTTAGGTCAAAAAATAAGATCTAAAGAGTTCAAATCTAAGTTAACCTAAAAAAATGTTACATATTCTTATATTTGCTGTTATTTTAGCATAAGAGTCTAATTAGAATGGTATGAAACACTTTTAGTCTGTCCTTTACCCAAATATATTTACACCCAAACCCTGGTGACTCTGAAAATTTTTGCGCTACAAGAAAAATGCAATCCCAAAGAAGGACATGCCGTCACTTTCACTAATTCTCATTCTAAGGCTGCGCACTTAAGGGAAACCATTAACTTACCTATAATCGTATACAAGGCCCTCCGATGGAAATGGCGGTGCGTCATTGAATTCTGCCATGCGTCTCCTCAGCCATTCGGAAAATATTAGGCGTCCATCTTGGTCGCACGTCGCACCAACACTCCAAATCAGAGAGAACATGAACCAGGGAGTAATTAGATGGGCTGCGAGAAAATACATTAAGACACGCAATCATTTTCAAGTATATTGTGAAACTACCAAATAAAAACATTATTATACATATGAAAGCGTAGATAATGTATATAACAAATATTTCGAAATATTATTTATATGTTGATCTTTGAATTATATTGATTTATAAGGATATTACTAACATTTTCCCGTTGAATTGTGGTCATCTTAATGCCTGTTGGTGCTACCACACACTTGCATATGTCCATATGTTCATACAGTCATTCCAAGTCTTAATTATTTGCTCCATTAATCTGTATCTTAAACCTAATTAACAATATAGTATTAATTAAAACGAGCGCTGACAATCACGCATACATATGCATGTATATGAGAACGAGGAGGCCGACCCAAATACGTACGCACACGTACCTGCACACACACAAGCACATCATTTCTAAGTAAAAATCAGAATTCTTTCCGCACGCTAGTCACAGGGCCATCGACATTTGTTTTACCTAATTACATCTTTCCTGGTCACCACAAACATGGCGCTACTGTATCTAGAGTTATCATGAGATATGCTGATATTGTTAAAAATAATTTATATTTGAATGGTTTCAGGTTTTCCCGGCGAACATACGTACTCCAGGAAAAAATTTATCACAGATGTTTCAGCAGCTGTCTGCAATCGTTTCGGCAGCTAACTTCATCCTGAAGACGATGGCGGACTTAGCTGTCGAAACGTCTAGTGCACCCGGCGGAAACCCCTAAAACTCTGCTTGTAATAATGTATACTTGTTGATAAACGCTGTCATAGAAGATCGCTTTTGCGTTACATTTTGTTTTAACAAGAGCAAAATTGGAACTGATCGGATGCCTCTGTTCAAACTGTGTAGATTGATAGACCATATTGTCGCTATAACGATATTTCATTTGGTACGCAATATTTCGTGATAGAAAATATGAAGACAATCCACGGCTGGGTTCCTAAAAAAAACACGGGCATCCCTGATGAGATCATATTCAGAAAAAATTGGAAATGTGGAATGTGTACACAACGACCTACGAACTATTGTCAGAAGGGTAAACGGACGCGATAGTAAAGCGGTGCAAAAATATGTCTAAAATCACCACCACGAATCTAGAATTTGTGTTGATGATCAAAAAAGGTGATTGAAATAGAAAATTTTTAAACCGGCCTTCAATGAAAGACGCGTCACGGACAGGTCATAAAAGGTGCGTCGTGGACAACAGAAAAACAATAGATTTGCCAATTTACAATGAC
This sequence comes from Rhinocypha anisoptera, assembly GCA_011762765.2. Taxonomy (NCBI): domain Eukaryota; kingdom Metazoa; phylum Arthropoda; class Insecta; order Odonata; family Chlorocyphidae; genus Rhinocypha; species Rhinocypha anisoptera. Next base: position 13,688 of record WURS02100999.1, on the reverse strand, counting down.
TTTTTTTTTCAAAAGATAAAATTCGCCTTGAATAAATTTCCTGAGATGAAAGTTGTTATCTGAATGTTGTGTTAAAATTCAGTATAAAAAATCCCAATTCCAATTTGTGGGTACTTCAATGCTATATTCCCAGTAGAGGCAGTCTTCCAAGATGTATCCTTTTCACCATTAACTCAGAACTACGAAGGCAATGAGACGAAAAGTCATGAGTCATAAATTTTACCGCCAGCGATTCCAGCTACCGGTAATTCCTATTCATCCACGTTCAACCTCAAGGTTTAGAGCATTTGAAAACTCCCAAGTAAATTTAATTAAAATTAAATCACCACTTACTTATATTCATGGTGATAAATTCAATGAGATATACTTTATATTTGTTATTTTTAACTTTTATTACTTATATATTTATGCATAATATATTTTATTACTTATATAACATTCATTCCATCAGCTGAAATAAGGAGAGACTAAATTCCCGCTCAAACTCATTCTGCCCTTGAATTAGGCTATATTCTAAAAGGTATTTATGAATAATCAAGACATTTTATGACCAAGAAAGCAACGGGGCTTGATGGAAGCAATACAGAACTTATTATATAAAGAAAGACCTCTGTAAAATATAGCATTTTATATGTATACCAGGTACTAGTTAAATCACGAAATTCGAAATTAATGGGAAAAAGCATGAGTGATTTCAGTTATTAAGAAAGGTTATAGAGGCAGAAGTTACCTCAATTTATTTTATAAAATCTATAGCTATATAAATGAATGCCTTCGGGGCATTTCTGTAAATATTTTATAATAATAATAGGCCTGATTCCCAGGAGGATAATAATATATTCATGATGTTTTTATTTTAAAACAGGCAACAGGGATAAAACAATAATAAAAACTTGGAGATTTATCTATCCTATAATTCTAAAAAAGGCTTTGAAAGTGTCACTAGGAATTAATTAATGCGTATTATGTTAACACTTTATTTCGTAATTAAATAAATAAGGTCAGGAATAGAATAGAACACACAAGTAAAAGGGAACACAAATGAATCACAATTTATCCCTGGAAGATGGAGTGAAAATTAATCAGTTTGTTACCCAAGCATGTAGCATATGAGTGATACCTATCACAGTGAACGAAGAGAAAGGGGAAAGAGAAAACCATATTTTAGGATTTCCAATGAGAATATTACAGAAACTCTACCACTGTATCAATCAGTAGATAAGAGAAACGTAGGAAGACCTAGGAACCGATGGTAAAGTCGGAACAAGCTTCAAATCATAAACCTGGAATGCCAGAAGAAAAAATAAAAAGATTCCATTGCCTAAAATTAACCATTTACAATTAGCGTGTCTTAATTAATTGAAAATACCCAATTACAATTAGCGTGTCTTTAAGGAAAAACAATCCACAAAGATGATAGGCCGGAACTTTCTGGAGATTGTTAAGAATAGTATGACTGTAATACAAATTTGTTATGTTAATCATTTCATATAACCATGCTTTCCTGATGGAAAAAATTAACAGATGACTGGTAAAAAAGCATTTATGCCTTGTGTACGTACTTACAAGGCGATAAACTACAGAGTAACAATGTTGAGCCGAATGTAGGAGCATATTTATCTGATTGAGCAACTGCCAAAGTATATTTGTCTTTGTTAGATTCTATCATATGTTTTTAGGTTAGATAACGATTGAGACTAATTTCACGCCCTATTGGTAAGCATTCGATAAGGATCAGGACTAGTTTCACTCTCATGATAAGAGATTACAATGTAGATTTTCCTCTATTTGGCAGTTTGAGATCCATATCCCCCATGGGGTGCGAATTAAATATGAAAACTTCATTACGCGGAATGCGACTCATCCTCATGAAGCAGAGAAGGGCGATAATAATCGAATGAATGCTCGATGATCCATCCCTAAACGCACCAGTATCTATCCGATTCCCAGTTCCCATCAGTGATTCAAAATTGCAATGGTGTATGCCGGCACCAGTAATATCGTGAGTTTCAGTGAAAGTTATTAACTCAAGCGCGCTGCTCAGGGAAATCTCTAATAATGAAAATTGAAATACGCCAATTGATACACCTTTCAAAATCAAGCATGTAGAAACATTAAGTGCATAAACAGAGATCGGAAAACATGTGTTAGGTTTGTTACGATGACACCAATCAGATAAAGCAGTAATCGGCACGAAATTGGCAAAGTTTGGATTGATTTTGATTATACCTTGCATTTTAGCTCCCAATATTTTTCTTATATTGCAATATCTATATTAAATAGGTCAATATTCACGTAATAGTCAGTAATATATATATATATATATCATGTTTATAAATGATTTAAGGACAGCATTTCTAATTATTTTGATAACTCAATATAAAAAATTAATTAAAATTTGTACCATTCCTTCATTCCTTTTTGAACAAGAAATAAGGTTATGGGACATTTAAAAAATTAATAAGATCGAATGATGACCTAAACCCAATGCCTTTCTACCTTGGGATAAATGGATCGAATGAGTGCACAAGACAAGTGCACAAGCGTTTGGCTTCACTGCTCTGTTATAAAGGACTAATGATGAAATAAATCGTTTGATCATTACATTTACACTACTAACGGTATTACAGTTAATAACAAAGGAGTTAAGGTTAATAACTGTATTCTCGGCGGTAGTGTAAACGTAATGAACATAGAGAATGCAATGCATACGCATGTACACTAACAGCACTCGCCGATTTATCTGATACTTCCTGAGACACACAAGAGTACATGTTATTGCCTGGATAATAGGATAATTCAAGAGAAAAATTGTTTCCAGAAGCAGCCACTTACAATTTCCAAGAATTTTCCTTCGAAAATATTAATACTTGACTTAACTCTTAATACCCGTCGTCAAGTTTTAAATATTTTTAGTTTAAGCTTGGAGGAATTCCTTCAACACACATCAATTTGCAAGATGGATTTGGAAAGCAGCTAAAGCAATGTAACAAAAACTATTTTCCAGTCTCCTTGGTTACATAAACCTATACTGAACGCATCCCGAAAGTTGACTTTCGAATTATATTCAGAATAACATAATACAAAAAACTTACTAAGATACGCAATAAAAATAAAATGAAAAATAATTATGGATAAACTAATGTTAATTTCATATCCAATAGGTAGTTTACTCACCCCAGGATATGTATGTACGCCTGTAGGACCAATAGTATTTCATACACAAATGATAAAGAACACACTTGAGAACATAAATTTGATATGAAAAAAATATTTGAAGAAATAATTATAAGAAACAAATTTACAAAATCTTACAGAAAACTTTTATACTTAAAACAACATTATAACATACTCGTATTACTATGAACATTTACAAGTTACAACATCCGCAAATATTACATTTTTAATTAGAACTATTTTAGCCAATTTTGGACTGCAAGCCATCCGAGAAAATTCTAGAGATAAATTCAATAAAATACCATAAGCAACTATAAAATTAATTCGACTGGATGGGCTAGATTACATGACACAAATTACCTAACGTCCGGTTTTAAGTCTTTTGGAAAGAGTCATTGGTTGCCAAGTACAGAAACTTGAAATCGATTTTTCCGCTTGGTAAAAACGGGATGACTACGTTAAAACCAAGATCCACCAAATATGGCATGTTGGAAATGTAACAAGGGTTTTTTCAACCACCGACCATATTTCAAGATAGATGTATGAAACTTCCTTCTGTAGCCCAAACTCATGATAATGAACTTTGATTCCAGTTCAATATTATATCGTAGTTCAATTAATTATCCTGTAATACCCCATTTTCGTCATGTTCAAAAATGGATTTATCACCCATTCTGGAATTAGCTTAGCTATCATGGAGCTGTCAGTACCTGCTATTTCCTTAAGAAAAACTGTTGTCGAACATTTGATGAACTTAACGTCAGAAAAACATATTTTCGACACTTTTTTTACTCAAAAGAGAGAAAATTAAATTATAAATCCTCCATATCGCACATAAATCAGAAGAATGATTGGTCAACATACAAGTTAGCACTTCGCAATCCACAAATCCGTTGTTACCTTTTACAGAATGGTCATCCTCGAGCGTAACCTCATTCGTCCGCTCGCTCGCTCCCCAACTTTAACGATCATTACATTTGGGCTTCTCGCCGCCCCCGCTTATCCTTCCTCACCCGCCAGCCCTTTTTGGATTCTCCCTTTCCCGTTCGCACTTTCTACCTTCGGTGGTGGTGATTTCCCTTGCTCCTTACTCACCAACATCAGACTTTTAAAAAATGCTGTTTTTCTAATAGCTGAAGCTAAACCTGTAGCCATCTCTTTATTAAAGGTCAGACTCGTTCTCTTTATATGCGAATGTTGTTCTCGGTAATAAAGAGACTGATGATAATTCCTGGTATTGAGCAATTGCGTGACAAAAATAAAAAGCATTTTATCCTGAATTTTTATGGTATCGTCCATGTAAATTTACATCGTTAAATATTTTTACGTCGTACAAATTTTTTCCACGTGGGTCCATTATTTCTTATTTATGTATTATTTTTCTGCATTGATTTTCTGAATTTCCAAAGCTCGATTATTATATTCCGTGTAGGTGCTCTCATCGGAGTAATCTCCAAATAAGAGCTAAGGTGAGGACCGAAAATGAACTCTCAATATAGTGATTATATCTATTAAAATTATAAGTGTTTATTAGATACACGGTTTATGCAAACATACGTATTCAAAATAAGGAAGCATGAAGCTTGGATTTCTCCCACTTGTTCCAACGTTCCACTCAAACGATTGAATAATTATCTAAAATAAATAATAACAATAGCTTTTTCCAGCGCTTGTTAATCATCATTTTTAATTCCGAAGGAGTCGAAAGCACTTCACCAAACACGTTGTTGATTATGTACATTGGCATACAATAGGGAAGCAAAGTATCGGGTCGAAGTGACCGACAGGACAATCCCCATCGTTACATCTCGACGAGAAAAGATGGCGCGAGGAGTGAGAAGAGAGACGTAGCGGCACTGCTCTTGAGTGAAGTGGGTTACGTGAAGTGTTCCGTGGAACGTTATTAATTTTACACTATGATCTAATAAGCGCTGAGCCTAAGCATTTGTATTGTTACGGGCGTGAAAAGTGAACTATTATAAACAATAAAAGAGGAATAACACCACTAATATGTATAACTTGAAATATATTTAAAGTGTTAGTCCGACTAATTCAATATTTTGGACGAATATACAGAGTATTCTCGGAAAATAATCAAATAGTAGGTAAATCCAGCTCGTATTCCCATGAGGAAGAATATGCCCACTGTGCATAATATAGAATGTTTCACAATAATAAAAAATATTATTATTTTACGTAGAAATGAGGATTTACGATGAGTTAAATGTAAATTAGCGTAATTTACAGTGAAATATTTTCTAGTTAGGAAGAGAATTGAAAACCTTGCAATTCCACAATATAGTGATATTTAATAGATAAAAAAAATAGAATTTTCATTTCTCTTCCTAATATGGAGAAATTCCACAGAGTTAACCCTGAAACAATTTCCTATATTTTCTAGTGTTATTCACAGAAAAATTCAATAAGTTCTTATTGGTTATGATAACTTTATTCTAAATAATTGTTAAATATTTAAACTTCATTCATCAAGCTTGCAATTTACTGTTACGATGAATTAATTATACATGAATATATTATTAGTGGTGTCTAATGTTATATTAAAAGCTAATTTTTAAGTATAAGTCCATCAGTTGTTTGCGGTACCAAAGATGATATAATGCAATAGTGATCGATAGGGATAACTTAGGCAAATGCCATTTATTAAGGAGAATGGGAACATATGCTGTTGAATGAACGCCAAGAAATATAAGTAAATATTCTATGTTTTCTTAATAACAGACAAATATATGTGAAGAGTCCTTTTAAATAAATAAAAGTAGTGCAGAAAACTGTTGTGCAAAACTGGGCGTGAGTGCCGTTGATATCTTTGAGAATACCAAAGCGGATCTTTCATAACTTATATTTGACAAAGAAGCAGTGGACGGTAGTACAATTCCAGGAAAGTATAATTCATAATCGGAATAAATATAAACGTTAAAATGTTTATCTGCTTAACAAGGAAAGCTACATTTCACAGAGGATATTTGCTACGAAGAGTCGGGCGTGGGATGGAGATATGAATGTTTATTTTTAAGAGATATTTTCTTATGACATCCTATTTATTCAGGATAAAAGATGTTAATCTTCAATCCTTCACTTAATTCTGTTTAATTTACGGAATTGTCTATACTGGGATTTTATTTAATTGATTATTTTATTAATTCGTAAAAGATTTAATGAAAAAATATTTAGTAAAAATGTGTCGATCTCATTAAAATCAAATTTAAGAAGTTACTTTTATCATGTCACCTGCATGGACGTGGATATAGAAGATAAAGAAGGGAAAGGAGGGGTGAGGAGCGAATAAGAGCGGTCTGTACATGAAGGGAAGTGTGCCTGATATTGATGTATCACACACATAACAGGGTTGCAGTGGATGGTGTCAACATCCACACTGGCGATTGTTATTGATATGCAATACTAATGGTTACTGCATTTCAGTGCCTTCCACCAGAACATATTCACAGCAAGAAATCGGACCTTTCTTGTAGTATAAACATCAGGGACTAATTTCAATAAAAATGGTAATAAACAAGATCCGGAGATAGGTTAAGTACTGCATGATATATCGTAAAATCAAAGCATTCATGGATTTCAATAAAAAAATTGCAAACCATTTTATATTTCTCATGAGGATAGATTTTTATGAATTGTCCATTTAAGTTAAGTGTCACTTAGCATCATTGTTAAAATTAATTCTGGAGGTTTTAAAATGTTGGTTTGGTCCATTCGAAACAGTCTACGAAGAGAAATTTATAAAAGCTCCTAATCACCTTGTTACAAATGAAAGTTCAAACACAAATTTTACGTACTTCCTTTAAGAGAGGAACAGAAGTATACAGTATCTGAAGGCTAGAGTGTGATATAAAGTGATCAAAGAACTACGCCCAAACATCCTGGAAAAATAATTGATTGTGGAGCCCGGGAGCGGCAAGCTTAGAGAGGTCAAAACTCCCTGCTCGAGGGATTAAGGCCTTGAGGCCATTGTGAAAGAAACAAAGGCAGCGCGGGATGGGGAGAAAATGAGCAGGGAGAACTTCAAAGAGAGGGAAGGAAGCCTGGGACTCGGGTCAGCGGGAAGGAAGTAGTCATTTCATACCATTATTATGAATAATCTCTGCATGAATCTTAACTTTGTTTGTCTCGCTCCAACATACGATTGTATGAAAAGGACTGTAATAATATTGAGATAATTTAGTTAAAAACTATAATATGTTTATAATTACGAATAAATTACCTACGTACACACGTAAATTGCACCTTTTTAACGGGCAGGTATTGCTTCAGACATATTCAGGCCATTCATCTGATTGAAAATGGTGTGTTACAGGAAAATCGTTTAATTTTTTGATTTAGTTTGTGAAATCTTCAATACGTGGCATAGTAATCACACAATGAATCCAAGAATGAATGGGCCTAAGTTTATAGGAGTAGCGATCTCTTGAATTCGCAGGAAAAGTACGAGTGAAGTTTGCAGTAAATCGGGTGATGGAAAATGCATGTCGATCTATAACCAATAAAATTAATAAAACATTAAGGAACGCAATCTTATTTTACAATAAAATAAATTTCAGCATAAATATGATTCATTTTTTTCATTAAACTATAAGTATTCACCCCGCCCCCAACTATCTCCTTAATTTCTTTATTAGCCACTTAGCCACCCACACGCAGCCTCACACTTTTCCTCATTGAACTCGATCAAACAGAGATACACTCAAACCAAAAATGATTCGGATGAGATTAACGCTGTAATTAGTGTCAAAACGTTTGTCCATTCTATAGGAGTGTCTGTGGTATAAACAACTGTTTTGTCATTTATTATGTAAATATTACATTAAATTACCCCTGAAAATCTAGGCTCTATGTTAACACTGATCTTCCATTGAAACCATAGCTGTGAGTTTTGTTCCTGTTATTTATACGGTGCTAAAAATTTCAGTTTAGTAAAGATATGTGGCATGAAGAACAAATTGTTTATTAAATATAAAATAGAAAAGATTCTAGTAAATGGTTTAGGTTTGTAAATCTGGATTTATTTAAATTTAATACACATTTAATTATTTTGTTAAATTTTAAGTGCACCATTATCAAAAGTATAAGGCGCTGTTCCTATACATGTTATCTCTTCTCTTCATACAATTTTTAAAGTAAAAAATTGTGAAAAATTAATCAACAACTCAATCTGAGTTTAATTAATGAGTATTATTTCAACGATGGTATCATAGGTAGATTTTCTTGGGGTAAATTTGACGCCATGTCCTTTTCTATCCCTTCACGATTTCTTAGACACATCAAGAAACTAAGTATTATAAGAAGTACTATGAACATACTTAAAAAGTATTAAACTAAGTACTATATAAGAAAGACAGTATCATGTTCATCTGGGCCATTTCTCAGGAATTTCCTGACTTTTTATTGGTCAGAAAAATTTTTCAAGTGAATACTAAATTCTCTACGACAGTTACGAATTATAAGCATCGTACAAGAGATACACATTAAAAGTGAATATTCGAACATTACCTCCATAATAATTGACGATTTTGCACCAAATATATACTTTTAAAAGCATGTAGGGAACACACACTGAAAATAAAGTAAAAAATAATAAAGTGTTGTGCTAAATAACCGATGATGCGTCATTTAAAATTAAATAATAATAAGATTTGAAAATCGCCGATTAATAATGTGTTACTATTGTAATTAAAGAATTAACTCAATAATAAATTAGCTTTAAATATAGAGCAGGGTGCATTAACTTAAGATGAGAAAATTTTCATTGAATTCCTGTTTGAAGACAATATATTTTCACAGAAAAAATAATTTAGATACGCTACTGCCAAATTCATTATCGAATTTTTAGTAATATCTTTTAGTCCCAAAACGCCTAATAGTACTCATTTAGCATTCTCTTTTATCACATTTACTAATTTCTACGGTTGACCGCATACTCCCATTCTGTTTACTCTGTCATATTTGTTTGTAGCCTCGATTTTTGGCCATTCTCTCAACGAGGCCTAGCCAATGGAAATGCGAATCCACTGTCTGTATCTGGCGCCATTCAAAGTCAACATGAATGCTTTCCTGGCTTTCGAACTTTCACCAACTACAAGGCGAGGACTACTTTTAATCAGGTGAATCAGAAAATATCTGAACGACCCAGTGTGATCATAACTGCTTACAGAGTTATACAGGCTAATACCAAATGAGAAATTTTCTTTGTACGCAAAGATTAAACGAAAAAATATACAATGACCGACACCTTTGATGAGAATGAAAATGCTTTTGATCAATATCTGAGTAACGTGCATAAAGAAATGTTTTACTTTGACGAAGCTAAATCATTTCATTTTAAATGATCTCTCTGGTGACGAGTCGACATTTACGAAACGCTACCTTCTCATTAGCGATTTTCAAGTGTACCTTCCAAGTGTTCAACTTTGGAAGATCGAAGCGCGACTAAAAGTTTTATCTGCGCTCCATGGCCAGACGAAATCACTTTGAGTGTCAGAGAATCCTAATGAGGGGCTACGATGTGTGATGATGGTTTCTACATCATTACGAACAGTCGAATGGGCTCCTTTGAGGAAGAGATCAAAGGGTTTACTAAACCAAAGGAAGATAGTAGCTGATGCGAAAAGCGATCAATAATCTTATCAAGACCACCTTATGTCTTTTGTAGGGTCCACTCTTTATCATTGTCACATTGTAAATATAGTCTTTTCGTTATTTTATCCACCATTAAAAAGAAGTCACTCTTCATCAAAACAGGTGTCCTTTTTTATAACCATTGGAGTTAATTTATCGAGAAAAATATAGTGTCAGTGAGAAATCAGACGTAGATGAGTAAAACTAGGACTTTTAGCACACGAAAAATATGAAGCATTTAGAAATTGAAATAAATTTCAGAAGTAAAACGATTCTGTAAATATCACTCATGACACCTTTGAATTAAGATCGTAGACGATCCTAACAATGAACTGGAAACAAAGTAGAAAATAACAGGTCTACAATTCTTACTGAATTCTTAAAAAAATATACGCAACTAAAGGCTTTCATAATGAAAGTGAACAACATGACAAATAAAGGAATGTTATTCTGGAAAAATAGTAGGTCATAAACATAAAAATATGAGTTAATAAAGTGGTTGATTCAGATATTATTTTGCAGGAAACTGGACCTAGTAGTAGGGGAATAAGAATAAGAACTGGGTTAGAGATTACAAGGGTAGAAAAAAGAGGGATTTCAGGTGAAGACTTAAAGATAAAAATTAAGCGATGAAAGGATAAGTAGAGAGTGGTGCAATGTATGGCGCAGAAGTATGGTATTTGAGGAAGGAGATTGAACGGTGATTGGAAGCTTTTGAGATTTAAGTGAGGAGAAGGATGGAGAAAGTAAAGTGGACGGAAAGAAAGGTATATGAATATGTCCTGAGAATAGTAATGGAGGAAAAAAAGTTACTAGGGGGAAATACAAAGGAGGTAAAAGTTGATGGGAGAAATATTTAGGGATTATGGGGTCTTGAAAAGAATTGGTACTGTAGTTTTGGAATAACGAGGCAGAGATAGGATAATATTATATATTTTGGATGACATTAATAGAGGCAGATAGTACGTCTAACTTAAGGCGGGGTATTATTTACTTAGCCCCAAGCGAATTGAGAGAGTCTCTTCGGATATAGTTCAAATTCAAAAACCTCCCATAATCAAGATTAATCGACAATTAGGTACTTCAAAACCTCTAGGATCTACTCGTAAAATTAAAATCAGTAAATCATTAAAGCTTCCAAAAATAATTAATTAAACTAAAAAAATCTTCTTGGAATACGACTTCTTGAGTTCAACGATCGGTCCATTTACTTATTATGTATTTCTCATCATCCAAACAAATTTCAGAAAATCCATCTATTGAAATCCACTTGATGCTTGATTTGAAATACAATGGGAAAGAATGATCACATTGAAACAACTGCATTAGGAAATCTTGGGTATGAATATTGACGGTTAAGAGGATTGTAAATAATGTGGTGGCTCACTAGCTATACGGCGAGTAAGATTATGATTGGGAATTTCCGTTTTCAGAACGGAGCGTGAGCAACCCGCAGAAGAACAAAGGATAGCAGCTACTCGAGAAGAAACTGATACCCCTGGAGGTTGCACCGTGAGCGCAGGGCGACCTGAATTCGATAGACGCGCGCCGCGTCGATTTAATCCCATCCCCGCTGGTGGATTGGCCACGAGCTCGAGAGTTGGCCGCAGAAGCCTAGGGCATTGAATACGTTGCATCACCAACTCGATTTTTTGTAGATTACATTAGACTATTATTTGATCACCTGGCGAGTTACAAATTGGAAATTGATCGCGTAGTTAAAACAAAGTCATCACGAAGGGCGGAAACTGCAGCTCAATTCTCGTCCTTGCCCCGCGAGAGTAAATCCCGCGTTTCACGTAACCAAGGTTGCGTTAACTTCGTATTCACAACCTCCGTGATGGCGTCAGTGATACTGTTTTGGCTGCATTCGGCTATGAAACCATTTAAGTGACGTGCGTCTTCGATTTTATCCAATACGAGAGAGGATTGAGATTTTAAAGGATAGCAGTTGAAGGTGAATATAAACTCATAAATTATGTTCCTAAAATAATATTAGTTTTACACCACTCAAAAATGGTTTTAATTGTTACTTTGAGTTTCCAAATCATAATAACGCTTATAAAATCTTCAGTATCCAAGGACAACATAATAGTACCAACATCACTATACTAATTCTTTGATTAATTTTCATACTATAAACTGCAATAAATATTACAAGATATTAATTTACCATACTTTCTTATTTTAAATATATTTAATCCTTCATTCTCCTCCAGGTCATCCCTCTTCGGATTTTAGGTAAATGTATCACCATGATTTTTTCCTACCCAAATAGACATCCAATGTTCAATATATTTGGTATTTCTTATACTACTGATCGACTGCGATATGGCATACACGGTAATTCCATTACTCATGTTGGGAGGCACTTCATCAAATACCAAATTCCTTAGGCGTAGAACTTAAACTTCTTCCCCAAACAAAAGGAAGTACTAAGAGGAATGAATTTCACTACAAGCGACGCTTCTCTTTCGGGAACAACAACGGAATCTTACCCAGTGTCTTGTGGCGGTTCATAAATGGCTGAGAATTACTTACTGAAGAATTATAATTCAGATTTTGGAACAAATGGTTTTTTAGATATGCTTTTGTTTTCACAACATTCCTTCCAACACCCATAATAAATAATGATTATCAAACTGCCATGATAAATTTATAAACAGATGAACTGACAAACACTATACCCAGGGCTCTATTCTAATTCACGCACATATTCAGGCAACAATAAATTCGCAAATAGCTGTTCAAAATAATCATTAGTCCCATGCCGATGAAAAAAGTCGATAAAAGAGAGAATTTTCAATCGATTCAATAATCGCGATTCGGACATTATATAAGCCCATTATTCAATGTCCAAGCGGGCTGTTTTATATTCATACTTCCTATAGCAATTTAATAGAAAGCATTAATTATCATTTCAGTTATACTATTCGAATTTTCGCACCGTTTAGATGTGTATATAAAAAAATGTTGGCTCAAAATAATGCTGTTTAATAGTTCTTACACACTAAAAAAAAATATTAAAACCGCAGATGGTCTTTTAATTTTCTATTTATGTCATTTGCTGGTTTAAATAAAATTGGTTATTTGGAAAACGCCTAAAGGACAGTACATAGTTTTCGTTTTATAATTTGGATGTTTACACTTGAAAAAAGTTTCTATATATCGAATATTATTTTAGATACTACCAAGGATATTCAACATAAAGTGAGTTAAATTATTTTTTTAACTGTTATCATGATTCGTAATGCCTATGTGGCTCAATGTTAATTGAATTGACTCCAGAATTGCGTCAGCGAAAGGCGTTGACAGTATAAATATATTCAGTTCATTTGCCACTTCTCCTTATGACGTAAAACGCTATCAAGGAAGATTTTATGCACCCGAGGGAACAGGAAAATGTCAAACATGGTTATGTCTGGATTGAAGTGAGAATGAGGAACGAACTGAACATTGTACATAGAGTAAACTTGCGCGCAAATGTTCCCTTGTTTCATGTATGAGGTGTCTTGGTACACACCGTTCACAGTTTCGTCTCAAGTGCAGTTTTTCTTTTGGCAAAGCGTAGATGACATCCAGAGAAATACTGAATATTCGTGATTGTGCTCTTAAAGTTATTCGACGATCTTCTCTATCAATAAAAGCACTGCTGTCAATGATTACTTCCGTCAGAACAGTGACTGGACCTCCTTTAACATTGATTTTCTTATCTGTTTTGAGATACTATAAACAGTTTCTAGCTCTTGCATAGGAAAAAACAGACTCCCCAGAATCCTCCTTTAGCGTAAGAAACCGTCTCAGGCTTAACTTGGTGGAAATCCTTCATGGTGAGAGAAGAAAAACTTTGCATTTTCCACATA
>WURS02100891.1:0-23524 GCA_011762765.2 Rhinocypha anisoptera | reverse complement strand
GGGGAGGGAGAGAGAGAGAAGGGGGGTGAGAGAGGAGGAGGGGGAGAGAGAGAGAGAGAGAGAGAGAGAGAGAGAGAGAGAGAGAGAGAGAGAGAGAGAGAGAGAGAGATGAAGAGCGCGAGCCCGGGAGCGTCAGTGTCAACGCGCAATGGAGCCAATTGTCGTGCTCGACACCACTTAAGGGCACCATAGTGATATAATTTAATTTATTAATTTGAGTTATCCAACCCTGCGGAACCAGCATGAGAGAAAGAGAGAGAGAGAGAGAGAGAGAGAAATAGAGAGAGAAAGAGAAGCGGCAATGTTATCGGCTGCGGGCTAGAATCATCAGTGTTCTCCAAGTGTGGGTGGCGTATTTAGCTTGAGCCAATCGAGACTCGAGACTGTAGATGGCAAACTCTTGTCACCAGTATTAATCACTGACCAGTTTAATACACAAACACGGACATTCTACGTCAACATAGAGACTTAATTGTTGAGCCTCACTCACACATCCTCTTTGGCACTTTTCGCAACACTCTCAAACATCGACACACTGTTCGCATGCAAACTTTTTTATTTAATTATTAAACTTAATAAAAAAAGACTAAGAAGACATGGCGTACTAGTGTCCACTGTGCGCAATAAATATTTAAATTAGAATTAATGATGGTAGGCGTGTGGGAAAGCAGTGCCGTGTCGCCACCTGCCGACACAATCAAAATTGTCGAATTGAGTCGCCTTTCAGTGTGGAGATGTGTGGTGAGTTTGGCCTTCCCAAAATGACCTCTGCTCTGTCAAATTAGACTGGGTCACTAGTCGCGATGCAGCCGGCCTCACTCGATGGTGTCCGTTGACCGTGATTGTGGTAGTGGTTGTGTTGGTAGTGACACCACCGTACAAAGCACTGCGCCTTTGACTCTGCCTGTAGAGTGGCTGGTTGGGAAAGTGACGCTCGTTACGACTGGAAAGAAAGCGTGATGCACTGCCACGACTCCAACTGGTGGTGTTGCTACCCGAAGAGAGGCCACGGTACATGCGCCACTGACTAGCCTCGTTCTGTCAATGCAAATCAATTTGTCTCTCAAACTGTGATGCCTCAATGTATACAAATTTGTGTAAACTACTTACATCTATGTGAAACACCGTGGGAGTAGGATTGATCCGTGCGGAACGGTGATAGCTCCCAGTGAACAGTGTCGCTGGGTAAGAGGGATTACCGCCAACCCCAGGTCCAGGAATCACCTTGACACGAGCCAACTTGGGCTCTATCGCATGAACCATCACCTTGTCGGGTGTGGTAAGCTGTCGAACTTGGCGGTGTCGAGTTGCCTCGCTTGACATCGTAAGGCAAATAGAGTCGCGTGCCGACATCCAAACTCGCTTGATTCGTTGGGCAGTGGTTAAGGGTGCCACCCCTCCACTTGCAGTTAGTTTGCGTCCGTTGAGAATTATCTGCGATGAGTGCTGGTGGAAATGTAGCATGATGGGATCGAAACGAGTTCCAACTCTACCACCCGCCACCGGCTTCATCACTCGACGTGCTTTTGCTTTTAATTGTCTACAATCAAATAAAACAGAAATGAAGAAACTCGATTGGACCGGCATAGCATAGCATAGCCTGGAATACGAACTCGCTTGATAACTATGCACTAACAGGGGGAGAGTGAGAGTGAGGAAATTTCCATGAAACTTACTTGGCGACGTGTCGACGCACTATCCACTGGTACTCAGTGACAGTTTGCTTGCTATTCTTGCCATGCCCACCATGTTCACCATCGTCATCACTCTCATCCTCCTCTTCTTTTTCTTCCTCTTCTTCATCGCCATCCGCTTTGTCCATTGCCGATTTTCGGAGAAACACCCGACGCAAATACTTAGATTTGAGCCATTTGCTTGCTCTCTGATGGCATTGGTCCAAAACAAATTGCACCAAACCAAAGAGAAAGTAAAAGAAGAAAAAGAAAATGATCAAGTTTAGTACAATACACTCATAAAAATTAATAATCAACTAAAAACGATTGTAAAGGAACACCAGCTGGAACTTTATCAAAAAGCAAAGAAAACTTAACTAGTAAAGCGGAGAATAAAAAAGTAAAAGAGAGAGAGAGAGATTGAAACGCAAGAAATACTCTAAGGCACCTTTGGCACCAATCTGGCCACATGCTACCTCACAAGTCAGTTCTATCTCTCTCTCTCTCTCTCTCTCTCTCTCTCTCTCTCTCTCTCGTTCTCTCTCTCTCTCTCTTTCCCCTCCTCTCTCCTGTGTGCACAATAACTCGTGACATTAAGAATCCATTTTAAAGTGGCCACCTTACTCTGGTAGGTCCATCTGTTTCCGTTGGACCGTGTCACCATTCACACCGCCAGTAATGGCCATAAATAATTGTACTCCATCAAGTGCAAATCCAATAACAATGACATGAAGGTACTAGAGAAAGAGAGCAAGAGAGAGAGACAGACAGAGTGAGATGGAGAGAGAGAAAGAAATAACGATGAACCAAGTAGCAAGTCGGACACTTGGCCAATGTATCCGGTATATAAAAACAAGACACTCTTGGGAGACGGTCACTTCTCGCCTCGGTAAAATAGTGAGTAAGAGAAAGTAAGAGAGAGAGAGAGAGAGAGAGGAATGAGAATGAAAGTCAGTGCAAGTGCCGATTGTGATACAATTTATGCCACGATGAGTTCATGTTGATACACGTTTTGTCATGTTGCTCTCTTTTCTCTCTCTCTCTCTCTCTCTCTCACACACACACTTTTCCCATTCCGTGTTCTCTGTATTAACTGCCAATGTACCAAATAAAGAGAATAAAAAGGCAGAGCAAGTGAGAGAGAGAGAGAGAGAGAGAGAGAGAGAGAGAGAGAGTGGTTGAGTGAGTGAAAAAGAGAGTAAATCTTTCGGCAAGACTAGATACAAACACTTGACTTGTTTTTTATTCTCTTTTATCGACTATTAACCACTCAACGAGACACAATTTTGTCTTGATTACTTTTCACTCTTCTCTCTCTCTCTCTTGCTTAATATCTACAAAAAATACTTTTACGTTATTAGGAAAAGAAATTGTGTTTCAAACATTCTTTAAGTGTCATATTTGCCCCAGAATATCAAAAGTAAATAAATAATTTAAATGATTAATCAAATCAAATGGAATAGATAATTTTAAAAATAATATTAATAACACATAATAACTCTCTCTCTCTCTTTCTCTCTCACTGTTATTTTATGATTTATGAAGAATACACAAAAAAGAAAAAGAATGTAAGGCGCAAAAAATTAATTTTATAAAATTGCTAATCTCGAGAGGAAAAAATGTCATTAAAATTTTACTTTTTACCATCATTAATAATTCATTAGATCAGTTTGAAAAAAAGTTTGTTTGGCCAATAATAGAATCAAATTAAAAAAATGTCCAGTGACCCTAATGAATATATTTGAGGATGTTATATTTTGAGGAAAAAACTATGTTGAAATCATGTGTAAAATTAATGTCAATTAAAATTGAAATTAATTAAAATTTTATCATGGAACATTTGATCTCTATCGTGATCATAGTTTTAGAAATATAAATATATATACACACAAACATAAATTTCCGCTTGTTGACATAGTTGACAACTAAACCAACTATCCAGTAGAATCAAGTTTCTAAATCTAGAGATATGTAAGGTAAAATTCCAATTTATTTGTAAACCTAAATACGTCATGTTTTCGTAGAGCTTACGACATCAAACAAAAAATTACTAGTGACATGTGTGGTACAAACAAACCGAAAAAACTCAAATATTATTATATTTTTTAAGTATGAGTTTAGACAAAAATACACAAAAACCAGAGTTAAAACTATTTTTATAAAAATTACAGTATAAAAATTTTAGCAATTTGTATAGGAAATATAAAATTATTTAAAGTATTTTACGTTAGAATAATAAAAATACCTTAAATAATAAATTTATTTTTCAATATTTTCAATATGATTAAATCTGAAAACCCAAATATAAATAAATAATATCATGCATATAAAGACACATAAAACTCAATTCGACATCTACATCTACACTGTAAATTGGAGATTGAAATTGAAAGCATCTTACACACACAAAGTTTTCTTATGACTTGATGAAAGTTGTGTTATTCGGTTATAAGTGTGGAAAGGTAGGAAAAGGTGTAGATAGAAAAGTATAGAAAAAAATAAAAATAAAAGAAATACAGAGTAAGAGTGAGTGAATATGTGAGAGAATTGTAATTTAGACTTTGGATCAAATGCAAATAAATTTTTTAGCAGCTTAGTACAAAGTCCTGGAAAGTGGGTTTATGTTTGATAAAATGAAGAATAAAGGAGTAAACTCAGATATGAGAGAAAGTGAGAGATAGTGTGGGAGAGAAGATGAGAGAGGCAAATAGAGAGAGAGAGGGAGAGAGAGAGAGAAATGGGAGTAAGTAAGATAGAGAGAGAGAGAGAGGGAAAGAAAGAAAATGAGAGTAAGTAAGTAAGAAAGAGGATGAAAGAGAGAGAGAGAGAGGGAGAGAAATGGGAGTAAGTAAGATAGAGAGAGAGAGAGAGAGAGGGAAAGAAAGAAAATGAGAGTAAGTAAGTAAGAAAGAGGATGAAAGAGAGAGAGAGAAAGAGAGAGAGAGAGAAAGCGTATGCATAGAATCATTGTAGTTTTCATTTTCTACACCAAAACACAAATAATCTATCCCAAAAAGCAAAAAAGGAGAAGCTAACTTTTAGGGGAAAATAAGATTTATAGCCTCGAGGTGACACACACGGTTGGGATTCAAATTTCAAGTATTAAAATATGCTCACCATTATCACTAAAGTTATATATTGCATTATTTATATTTGTATGTATATAAGCATTACTAAACAAAATAAAAAGATGCAAGTAAAATACACTGTTTAACAACAAACAAAGAAAGAAAAATAAACAATATAAAATATTCAAACAATTTACTTTACAAAATTTATATACAACACAAATATTTATAAACTATCAACTAGACTAAACATACAACAGTGTATTATACACTAGACAAAATGACAAAAGCTATAAATCAAACATACACAAGGGAAAGAGAAAGAGAGAGAGGTTGAATCAAATCAAATGGCGATGATATATTAAAACCATGATATAAAGATCAGATACCTACTCTCAGATTAAAATAGAAAATATGCAAAAAATGAGAAATAGAGAGAGAGTAAAACATAGAGTTGATAATACTAAACAGGAATGATTTATTAAAATCACGACAAAACGATCAGGTACTTAAACGCAGAATGAGCAAGAAAGAGAGGGATTTAGTAAATAAAAAAGAGAGCAAATATAACATAACAAAACAGCAAATTTAGTCTAGATATATATAAGGAGATACAATTTCCATGACACATAAATAGTTTATCTCTCAATTTGAATGCTAAATTATTTAAATATAAATATAAACAGAATAATAGGAAAGAAAATGATAATTTACGAGGAAAAAATTGTTTCATCGCATTTTGAGTTGAACACAAAACTGGCAAGTGGGCAAAAGTGTGTGCAATATATATATAGCAAATGCTTTAATAAATAGATAAATCTACATTTATCACCCCAAAATAAAAGCTCCACCTGTCATGTGCAAGTTGTACCTATACTCACTTCACCACTTTTCTGTGCAATAGTTACCATGTTTTACTATTATTATTATTATTACTCTTGAGTATTCAAACTTATTTTTGATTTAATACACCAACATTTGCAAGTTTGTACAAGTTATTTTATAAGCTTTTAGTACAATTATTAAAGTGAAAAGTATAAAGATAAAAAGGGTGAGAAGAGGTGAAAATATATAGTAAAAAAGTTATTTTTATAAGTGAATAATTATAATGAGTTGCATTAAAACAAACAAGAAAATGGAGTGAAAATGAAAAACAAAATTGAAATGTCATCATAATGTTGTTGTAATAAAAACGGTGACAATGTGTGTGTGTCGAGAGAGAGAGAGAGAGAGAGAGAGAGAGAGAGAGAGAGAGAAAGAAAGAGAGAGAGAGAGAATTTTTTTAAACATTAACATTTAAAGAGTGAATAAAGATAACATATACAAAATGAGTGACGCAAGTTAACCCTTTTGGGACTACAAACAATAACGCTTTAAATAGTTTGATATTTTGTTTATTAAAAATAAAATTGAATTCACTCAAACTAAATTCGTTTAGAAAAATTTATACAACATATAATAAATTTTAGTTAAGAGATAAATCTATAAAAATCTTTCTTTGTTTCATTATAAACTTTTTTGAGATAAGTCACTGGTTGACTTAAATGACAGCAAAGTTTTATTTATAAAAAAGTTTAATTTGTTTATTTAATTAAAACCCTTTCAATTTACGTTTCAATACTTTTTGAGAGATGATATATAATCTATAATTAGAATTAGTACAAAAGTAAACCTTATTTCACTTACACTACTGTACTAATAATATTATGTATTGACACACCCGCACAAAGGCACATTAAAATGAGAAAGAGAAAAAGAGAGAAAGAGAGAGAGAGAGTGAGAGTGACAACCTTTTAAGAAATAATAATAAAGAGAAAGTAAATAATGATTGTATCATCATCATCTACACTTCTCTTTTAAAATTTCTCATTTATAGAAAACGAAAGAAAGAGAGAAAGAGAGAGAGAGAGAGAGAGAGAGAGACATTACAAAAAGAAGAATGTGTGTAAATTTAAAATGTCTTTTTGTCGTTGCTTTCTCTCTTGCTTTCTTTCACTCCATCGCAAAATAAATACACTAATACACATTAGGCAACTTTTTTCTAGTTTTCTTTCTTCTCTCTCTCTCTCTCTCTCTCTCTCTCTTTCCCTCTCTCGTTCTCTATTTAACTTTTTTATTCTCTTTTCTTTCACACCTCTTTATTTAACTTTCTACCTTACTTTACACACTTGCTCTCTAGCTTTTACTCTCTTTTATCTTCTCTATCTCTCTCTTTCTCTCACTCACTCATCCTCTCCCCTCATTGACAATGACTAAAGGAAAATTTAATTTTCTAAATACAACAACAAAAAGACGACGACAAGAAAAAGCAGAAAACATAAAAAACAAGAATCTACGCATTTCATTAATTTTTTTCCTTACTTAAGCACAGAAGGAAATGAAAGTGGAAAAAACAAAACAAAATAAAATATAACAAATAGAAAAAGTAGAAAATTGAGAAATCATGAGAACAACAAAAAATGTTGAAGAAATACGTTAAATAAAAATATAAAATGTAAGCAAATAAATCTTTTCCTATCATCGATACCATTGAGTTGTCCTTCACTATAATCGATACCATTGAGTTGTTCTCACTATTATCAATACTATTGAGTTGCCCTTTATTATCATCGATATCATTGAGTTGTCTCTATTTCCACGAAGTTCACTAGTTTTCTCTTAATTTTCATCATTGACATCAATCTCTCTCTCTCTCTCTCTCTCTCTCTCTCTCTCTCTCTCTCTCACTTGTTCTTATTTTTTTATTCTTCCTCATTTATTTGCCATTATTTTTCAGGAGAATCTGTCTTGTTTGTCTTTGTTTACCTCCCCTTTTTGTCTAATTTTTACAATCTTCTCTCTCTCTCTCTCTCTCTCTCTCTCTCTCTCTTTCTCTCTGTATATGCGAATATGTGATAAACATGAGCAGCAAGTACACTCCACCTCTTACATGTTTGTTTTTGCTTTATAAAACAAAGAATTGTACAAACAACAAAATTCTATTAGTTCGTCTTAATTTACACAACAAAACCATTGAAAAATTCGAGAATGCTGCTGTGATTCTTGTTTTAAAACCAGTAAAATATTTTCAAAAATGGAACAAAAAAATAAAATATTTAACGTTTTTTAACGTGGCTTTTAAAGTTTTACAACAAAATCCCATTGTTCTTAAAGTGTTGACCTCATCGTCTGACGTGATATTCAGATATCAAATAAAGAAAACTCTAGAAAAAAATGAAAGTTGACATTTTGAGACGACATCATTACTACTACACGTGGTAGATCGCTCTCATTCGTGTTCCGTTCGCAGCCGTAAGCAATTTGGCTTATGGAAAATTTATTTTTGTTAAAAAAACAAAAAATGCAATTTTTTATACTTTAAATTTAATGAGCCACACCAGAGAGAGAGAGAGAGAGAGAGAGAGAGAGAGAGAGAGCAAGAGAGAAATAGAGAGCAAGTGTGTGAAAAATTCAGAACAAATAAAGAAAAAGAAAAAGATCATAAGAGGAATCAAATAAATAGAATAAGTCGACATATATAAAAAGAGAATTAGATAGAATTAAAGAGGGAAAGAAAGTGGGAATCAAAAATAAAATGTAAGAGAGAGAGAGAGAGAGAGCGCAGAATAAATCTGGGTTCTAAAAGTAGAAACAATAAGTTAAAACCATTATATTTTATTTATAGTTTATAGCTTGCTATAAGTACCGAAACTAGAGGGAAAAAAGACATCTTGACTAAATTGTTTGGTCTCTCTCTCTCTCTCTCTCTCTCTCTCTCTCTCACTGTAAGTATGAGTATGAAACCAAATTGTACAATTCATGAATTTTGAGATTGAAAAAAATATGTGTGTGCTCGAGAGTGCCATTATGGCCAATGGTCGTGTTTGCTAACTTAAGTCAATTGCACTACTATGAGGGTTAAGGCCATTTACCTTGGCACTGAGAGAGAAAGAGAGCGAAACAAAGATAAGAAAGGAAAATGAAAGAAATACATGAAATATCAAATGAGAAAGAGAATATTAAATAGTATTAGAGAAAAAAGGGAGAGTAAAAAAGAAGAAAAACATGAATGTGAATGAGAAAAATGTGTAAGAGAGAGAGAAAAAAAGTGAAAGTAAAGAGAGAAAAATAGAAAATATAAAGAGAGCGAGAGAAAAGTTATGCGAGAGTAAGAGAGTTGGAAAATATAAGTAGGAGTAAGAGAGTGCGAGTGAGAGAGAAAGCATTAAAAAGTAAAATAGCGAGCATGTGTAAGAGAGAGAGATGCCACTAGTGATTTGTTTGCAATGCAAAAGCAAACTGTCCGGTAAACAAAATTGATACCGACATAGCATTTGAGCGATCAATATTAAATCTATATCTGTGATTGTTGGCACAAATAGGTGACCTTGTGTGTTAGGCACACCAAAATGTGACATTGATGTGTGACATCTAGTACACCCATATGTCTCTATTTTCAATGTAGGTTTTAGTTTGTGTGAGTGGCAATTAGTCTTGCAATCGGTTCATTTGCTTACTTGCAGTGTGTGTGTACAGTGATTGTTGCGAATAATTAGCTTGAACGGTGCAGCAATCAGTGGTGTCTAGCCACCGGGTGCCAGGGATTGGTGCAAACTGACATAGCCACTGGTTCAATCATCATCAACATAATTAATTACATACCGAGACTACCCAAACCACACTACATACGTAGACACCGACTGTACAATAACAAACAACACACAGACACAACAATTGACGTGGCTATAAATCACCATTGCAATTACTTTCGCACCAGGGAGAACAAATGGAAGAGAGAGAGAGAGAGAGAGAGAGAGAGAGAGAGAGAGAGAAAAGACGAGGTCTTTCATTGCCAATTGGCCAAAGTGGTTCGTTGACAGGGCTGAAAGTAGAATAAAGCGGCTCACCCGGTACTTTCATTCTCTGGTGATCTATAAGCACTGTTTGTGCCATCACATGCCCAATCGTCTTAGCTTGTATGCTAATTAGTGCGGTAAACACACACAGAAACATTTTCTATCTCTCTATCTCAGTGATTTGATTGAGCTGCAATCTAATGCAAATAGTTTACTTATGAGTGTGTATCGAGTCTGGTTTGCACTGGTCAGGTGTTAGCGGTGATGTGTAACGAGATCGCGGCATTGTCGTCACCGCCCAACTACTTACGTAGAGCAGAGGGAGTCGATGTCGTCCCAGAGCGATAGCCCACGCCGAGTGGTGCATGTCGTCCAACATCTGTGCAACACCAGAACAAACCAGACAAGGAGGGCATTAGGATGGAAGTGCACGCAGCCAACACTGCCCACCAACACAACACTGTCCACAGTGGCTCAACTTGAGCCGGATTAGTTGAAAACCAAGTCCAGTGTTGTGATATCAGTAACGTTAATAATTAATAATGCTAATTAACTGTGCATTACCTGCCGATTGAGTTGAGAGAATAGACTCTCAGTTGTGGTGGCGCTTGGCTCGCGCTCTATCTGCAGGTAGTTGAGTAAGGGCTTGGTAGTGCTGCCCTGCGTATTTCGGTCATTGTTATATATAAACATTGGTTTTCCCTTGAATCACTTACCATGAGAAATACGGTGAGCAAAATGATAAACATAGTTGTGGTCTGCAAAAGTTGATAAGTGTCCAGTGGCACCAAGGGATGACTCGTCAAGTGATGCCGCACTGGAGAGTGAGCCACGCCGTGACTTGTTTCAACGCCACTCGATTTCATCGTGGTCAAATTAGTAATCAAATGAGCCCCGAGCAGTGGCGAGTGAGTTTCGAAGAAAACAATCTTGCTGGCATCGATGTCCTCCACCTCCTCGCTCAGCATTGCAATGAGCACATAGGCGATGGCACCACGCAGCCCAGCATGCACCTGCCATCCAAACGGCACAAAAGGCCCAAAGGGGGTCAAAGAAAATGACAAACTTTTGCTAAATAACTGCAATCCGCTAAATGAAAATAGAGAAGGGAAGAGTTGATTTCATTAGTGATTCTAATTTACGCACTAGTCTCTCTCTCTCTCTCTCTCTTTCTCTCACAGTCAATTGGAGTGATAGTGCTTCACATTGGTGGCGTTGATGTTGTTGGTGCGCGCTGACGGAGACAGTGTGGCATGGAATTGACTAATTCCTTGGTGCATGATTAATCGTTGCATCTAGCTTCATACTTAGCGACTTAGCGACAAGCAGCGAAAAGGGGGATTAGAAGTCACCTACCATAAGGAGTTGCTCACTCAGTTGAATATAGACCTCGGGCTTGAGCACATAGTTCACCACGCCAGTGAGACTGATCACACCTAGATCAGTGATGATACCCACCAACAAATAGTAAGAGAAAGAGAAAAATGTCAAAAAGGGTTAGTTGCAATTGCACCATACTGTGACGCGATTGAGGGGGAAAGAGCGAAAACTCACTTAGCATGCGATAGAGAAGACAGAAGAGAGTGGTGAAGAAGAGAAAAGCCACATTCCAGTGATGTTGTGTGTGCACCAGAATCATTCCAAGAAAGATGAATATCACGATGTCAGCAGTGGAACTGGCAATCAAGCAATGCGTTGAGTATTAATACTTGCCGCAATATAAACCATTCAAGTATTCAAAACAAAGTTTGGCCAATTTAAAAAATTTCTATTTCTAATTAAATACAACTACAAATTATAGTCTTTTAATTTACGGAAAAATATTTAAAGATTATCAAACTACAATGTATTTCGATGGTTTTAGTCTAAAATTAGATCTAAATTTCTAAAACTTGACACATAACTTTTTAAAAACATAACCACAATCCTAAGAGTAGACAAATAGAATTTTACAAATCACATAACACCAAAACCTTAGTGCCTTAATGTAGTGCTCAATGGTGACACGTGATCGATGAGAAATGTTTTTGAAAGCGAATTCCGCTTGGAACTGTAGTGATAAGTAAAGAGAGAGAGAAAAAAGAATAAAATAGCTTAAATGGGTTAGATAGATCACTTAAGACTTGGAGACAAAACAGAGGAAACGAATCTAATAAATATTGCAAACATACCAAGCCGCATCCCACGATGCTCACCACCCCTGACCATTCGAAAATTTCTGCACTGATGTAGGCTGTGTAGGCGAGCACTATCAACAATATGGGCTCGACGTCTGCGGTGGGTAAGTTGCAAGAGTTGTGAGGGTGAGGAATGTGCCGATCGATCGATCGATCGATTGCCAATGGGAAATTTGCCACACAGCAACCCAACAAACAACAACAACAACAAATAGGTTAAGTGATTTAGAATTAAGAGATTGCACTCTAAACCTAAACCAGTTATTTTGGGAAGCAATTGCAAAACTACTTGCACTTGCTTCTAAAGTCAGAAGTTAGTCTTCACACTATTAAACTCCGCTTAAAAATCACTTACTAAATCCTAATATATTAATTTATCTTCTCCTCAATATCCTAATATTTTCAAAAAATAAAAGTAAGAAATAATAACAACAAATTTAGAGAAACCTTGAACATGTCGAGTGGTAAGTGTGAGAAGTGAAGTGAGTGCTCCATATGCGAGTCCAATAGCGAGACTTCCAAAGCTGACAATGGAGAACTTGACCAGGCCTATGGTGAGGATTCCTCCAGAAAATGGCTCTTTTTGCTTGAGACTGTCGTAGAGAATGCGATGGATCACTAACACCACCGCGTCTAGTGTAAGTTCCATTTTGGAGGATGGAGTGTAAGTCAACAAGGTGAAACACACCATACAAGTCTAGTTTTACCGTTGAGCAAAGACTCGCCAAACACAAGGTAGTAAAGGGACTTTTTCACTTTCAAATCCTTGAACAGTGCCAATACCTAGAAAATTAGAGAAAATAGATAATAATAATAATAAAATTAAAACATGAGACAGAGAAATAAAGATAGGAGAGAAAGTTGGAAAGAGAGAGAGAAAAAGAATGAATAAAACAGTGCATGGAAAGTGATCAATTTATGACAATGCTAATAATTCTGATGAAGAAGAGAATGGAGTCAAGTTTTGCTCTGTTTACTTTGAGACCTGGGAAATGTATGAAAAAGAAAATGTTGACTGGGAGAGAGAGAGAGATGCGTGCCTACACATCCCAAAGGTTTGCCTGTTTGCATTTTGGATTATCCCATTTGATCAAAAAAAGTTTTTCATCAAATTGATCTCCCAAGTCTAGTTGTGCTTAAACTTTTTGATTCATATATTGCATAATAATCAATAGCCTAAATTTAGATATTTTTAATTTTACTATAAGAGCAAAATCAATTAACCAAAAAAGTTATGAATGTTTGGCAAGGGTGTGCGTGGGAGTTTATAAAAATAGTATGCTAATAGAAATTATAAAATGTCAATTTATTCTTAAAAAATATCTACCTACTCAGATTTTATCAAATACATATATTTTAACACTTTCTTGGAATGTTGTGAGTGAAATAGAAAAGTCATGATGGAAATAGAATCAGCAGATATACAGAACAAGACAGACTTTATATAAACCCTCAAATTTGTTCTTAGGTCAAATGAATTTTTTAGTTTAAAGTCTCTACAGTGAGTACAATAATTTTCTAATGATATAACAAAAGCCAAATGCTACCTACAGTATCAATACAAAAGAAACAAGTCTATGCTTAATATTGATTTTATTATCACAAATATTATATTGATTTTGTATTCTTATAAAACTTATTCTTGAATTCTAGAATATGTTCTATTTTTAACCCATTAACCGTCAAAAACCGCAGCAAGTTTAAGCATGATGATTACCGATGATAATGATGAGTTATTGATTATTCCAAAAGAAGGGTTAAGATTGGTTTTTGTTGTTTTCCTTATTGAAAATTAATATTAACATTTTCTGTGATACACCTCAATTCATCATTAATTCATTAATGCACACACTATGTACTTTCTCACTTTACTTTACATTCTTGATCGATATATTAACTTATTTTAAGTTTTATTTTTTGACGTATATTTTATTATCATTATCACCATCAGTTGCAAATATGATGATCGTCATTTGCAAAATGAAACGGTAAAAACTCTTCTCTCCCTCTATCTCTTTTGCCACTCTTACTTTTACTCACTCCACACTTGGTAGCTATTATACAATCAAGTTTTTAAAACTTTTCCAAATAAAAGTTTTGCATAAGAGAGATGGCAAATGAAAGCCATTAGCCAGCCGTGGTGATGATGGGTAAAAGAATGAGAGTGGATAATAAATGAAAAAATATATACATTATAAAAGGGCTTACGAAAAATAAGTTTTAGATAATTACCTTGAGACTAGGTATGACTGAATATTTTTTTCCAACATCTATTGTATTTTGATTTTTAGTCCCCCGTGAGAGAGTGGAAATAGAAATACACGTAGAGATAGGAAAAGAAAAAGAATGTTTGCATAGAATTATAATCATTTTCATTTCTACAGCGTAGCAAAAAAATTACAACCCAAAAAGCAAAAAGGGTAAGACCACTTTTAGGGGGAAAGATTTATAACACCAAGTTGACACACACGTTTCAAGTATATTTTGGGCTATATGTATTTATATTATTATCATCACCAACGTTAAGATTAAATTATTTATATGTAAAGTAGACTAGAAAAAATAAATATATTTTTAAAGCATGGTTAAAAACATAGTATAAACAAACAGGGTTGATGAGAGAAAATAACAAATAAATCAAAGTTTAAAAAACAATTAAATTATTTAAACAATGTAATTTGATTGGTTAAATTTGTTGATTAAAAATATTAATGAAAAAAATAAATAAAAGAGGAAAACTTACCGCAACAGGATCGATGGCACTTATAGATGCTCCAAAAATCATCAACTCAAGCAGGGAGAGCGAGGGTATGCCAAGCCATTTGCCTGAGTCAAGTTGCACTACTGCATACAGTGAGGGTCCTATTGTGGCAATGTTGATCACTGTGCCCTGGAGAGAGAGAAAGAGAGAGAGAGAGAGAGAGATTGAGAAAGAGAGGTGCCAAGCAAACTCACCACGACAGCATAGAGTAGAATGGGCACGAGGCTCACGTAGAAATGTTTCTGGTTGAGTGAGTAGGCCGACTCGAGCATGATCCTGGTTTGGGGTTTGGTGAACCCGCGCCCCGAATTGAGAATGAATGGACAACACAACACATTACATTACATAACACATCATCTAGTTAGTCATTGCCAATGCACACACAAACATCTAGTAGTGATACATTGAGTGATTGAAACACGTTGCCGCATCATTAATTATAGAAAAGATTAATTGCATTGCTAACTAGTGAACTACTAGTGAGAAAGAGGGAGAGAGAGTAAAATGACAAAGAAATGCTATTCAAGGCAAAAACAGAGATGATTGAATAAATGAGGTGTTTACAAATAAACTATTAGTTTATACAAATTATAAAGAAATTTAAAAGTTAGAAATAGAATAAAAATAAATAAATAAAGAGATTGTGCAAGATAAACGGAAAAATAGATAAATAAATTGAAAGAGAGGGAGAGAGAGAGGGAATGAGTGTGAGAGATAAATGGAAAATGCTGTTGGCAAGCGGTGCATAGAGAAATGTCTGGGAGATAATTCTCTTTTGAGTTCTTGGAACTCGACTTTAGTTTGATTACGTACGGTGGAAGAAGAAGAGAAAAGAAGAGCTCGGTAGTAAAGATTGGCTTCACTTGCGACAATCCTGGTGAAGTGTCGCTAGGGGAGAGAGAAAAGGATGAGATCAAGAAGAAGTTGAGATATCACCAAAGATTGATATATTACAGTCATTCAAAAAAATGACTCTAATGTATTCTCTATGAGTCACTATAAGTTGGTTAATCAAAACAAAATGGGTTAATTGAAAGTGAGTTGAATGAAAACACCAATCACAGCATTTGTGTGTGTGTGTTTGATCGAGACATAGCATTCTGATCACGGTGCGTTGATGAGTCAGAGGTCAATCAATGACGATGTGATAGTACAAAGGTCTAGTTTGTTTTTAGTGCATTAAAAGATAAGGCTCACTTGACCACTCGTCTTCACTCTGTCTGGCGTCTACATTTTCTTGTGAGTTTTGTGATAATCATCTTCAATGTTCAACTTCCCGGACTTTTCATTTCAACAGTGACCATCTCAACGTGTCAAGATTTTCATCACAATTCTTCAACCCTTCAAAGCTAAGTTGTTGTTTATTGTTGTCTTGTCAAAAAATTTTAGTTAAGTTAGGTTTATTCAGGTTTTATCTTTTTAAATTTTATGTTCTCTCCTTTGATTCTTTGCTTTTCTCTTGGCTCTTTCTCTCTTAAATTTTTTTTATACATTTTCGTAATTGGTAAATGACGATTGTCGATATGACTTGACTTCATTCATTGACAAGTGCACAGTTGCGGCAGATTCATAATAAATATAGATGACATGCACCCAGCAAAAATGGTAGGACGACTTATGCGCGTCTTTTTTTGAATGACTTATTTTTCAAAACCACATCTGATTTTTATATAAATCGGACGTGAAAAAAGACGTCAATAAGACAAGAGGTTGTAAAAAAGTAGAAAATAAGGTTTCGATATGATTTTGAAAAATAAGTCATTTGAAAAACGTTGATAAGCAGTTCAAAGTAAAATAAGAAGTTTAAACAGTCATCCCTAAGGTGTCGCCACTTCTTATCTTGTTTGCCAGTTTTGTATGGGGCAAACATGTGATGGCAAAACTGTGTAAATACTCATTGGTGTCTAAGCCACAGTCTGATTAAGCTATATATAAACATATACAAACAAACCAGTTGCAATGGGGATACGAAGGGTCCTAGCGTAACCCTGGTTTTGTTTGCTGTGTGAATCAGTTCTGTCCTTATTCATTGTGCCCAATGTTCTGTCAAGCTATGGGAAAGCAGCCATCCCAAAAGCATGAGATATGTAAAAGATGTTACTAATGCACACAGACACCTGCTGGTCACGTGATGGTCGTGATTCAATAATTTAGAGACTCGAATGAAACTAGCTCTTTGCATATGAATGGCAGAGTGAGTAGGAACAGACTGACAAGCACAGAGTGGCTGTGGGTTATACATTGCAAGTTTCCAGTGTGACCTTCCACCTAAGCTCAATCTATGTCACCTGTAAACTTTAAATTGACATTGGCCGTTGAGTTTTAACAGAGTGAGTCATTTGTTGCAACGTGAGGTGTGCTTAAAAATAAAGCCAAAATAATCCTAAAAATGAGATGTTGCCCTAATCTCACTGTGGCTTTGATGTACATGAACGAACAGATGTGAACAGCATTTTTTGTTGATTCAAATGAAAAACAATTCTTTAATCAATGCATTTTAATCTTTGCCCATGAGGTGCCTCAGGCACTATTTAAACCTAAGTGCACCCAGCGACTATTTTAACCTTTCCTTGTAACCGACACGCAGCTTCCTAGTTGGTGCGTCACTTCTCTTGTGACTTCCAACTAGATAAGTCTCCTTCTGTAAACAATCCAATCTGATCTGAATCAAACTTCTCTTGTGACTCCCAACTAGCAACCGACCGCCGTCACTATAGTGTATACAAACTGGTGACCCGGCATTACACCCATCTATTTATCTCAACTCACTATCCATCCACCGGTCATCCATTGCTTTCTACTTTCTGGTATGTTTACTTTGATTTTTAAATAAATTTATTAAGCTTATTCAAGATTCAATAAGAAGATAATTATCTGGTGCAAGGTTTGTTAAAGCTGTTTTTGTAGTTGAGTGAGAGGGAACGAGAAAAGAAGTTTTCTGTAATAATTATGTTATTCTGTAAATTATCTTAATTTGATTGAAGCGAAGTCACACTGTTGTGTCAAAAATGTTACATTGAGTGAAGCAAGGTTGTTGGGTAATGATGCCGTTCAAATAGGTTAGAGCTTTAGAGAGAATGAGGATAAGATGCTATGTTGAATAGTTGAACTTTTCTTTCTCTCACTCAACCTAACATATTTCTCAGCATAACCTAATTAGTTAACTAATTAATAGTTAACCATTACATTAATTATTACATGTGTTCTTTATTTCACTTATAGATGTGTAAGACAACGGGTGAAACAAATTTGAATAGTTAGAATTCATGAGGAAGGAAAAAAGTGAGTAGGTGTATTGTTGACGTTACTCGTTCCGGATCTCTTTTTTCCAAATAAGCCGGGCTCAGCCTCTCAGACACCTGTCCGTATATGCCGGGGAGACTGACTGAGGACTTGTTGCGTCACTCTACACTCACTCACTTTTCCCTTTTATCATGGCATTTCACTCACAAGCCTCAATTCAAACTATTCAACAATTTGTCTACTCACCCTACTTGTCTTACACATGTATGAGTGAAATAAAGAATACATGTAATAGTTAGGTTATGCTGTGAAATATGTTAGGTTGAGTGAGAGAAAGAAAAGGTGTTGCAAAACGGAAAAGAGTAATTATTATACATTTTTATATGTGTTTTTTCAGAATTTATAAATAAAATTGTTTTCTCTTGACTCTCATTGATTTTTGTTTTTGCTAAATTTTGAGACTCAGTACTTAACTAGTCAAACTTGATAATTTGTAATGTAGCTTGCAATTATATTAATAGCAGTGTCTTCATTTTCTTTCTCTTTGGATGCATTGTTTTCACTAGACTTTTATGTCAGGACAACTTGGTTTGTACCATTCTAACCAACTTCTCTCTCACTCTATTCTCATTGTTTATTTTATATATTTTTGTACACACTAATTTATTATTAGCAATTTATACATTGTTTTTGCAACACAAACTTCTAATTTAGTTGTATTCTGTATGATAATTCTTTATATTTGTCTAAAAATAAATTGTTTATTAAATCTAATTATTGGTTTGATTTTGGCGTATTTGTATTTGTTTACAAATACCACAATTAAGGAATCTTACAAAATTATTGTAAAGGATTCAACTTTTACTTAAATTCTCTTTTTCTCCTTCATTCTCTCACAATCATTCAACTTCTTTTTAATCTACATATTTTAAAACTTAGCTTTTATTAATTTGTAAGCTTAAATTGTTGTCATTAACACAGGTACATTATACGATTGTAATTTGCTACTTCATGAATCTAGAAATTTAATTTTAACTTTGCGAGCTTTATAAATCAACTCTCTCTCTCTCCTGGATTGTTGCGAGTTGCCTGACTTTATTGTGAGTCAAATTCTTTCCTTTTTCTCTTTCCAAGAAAAAGTTAATTTATGTTGAAAATATTTTAATTCTTTCTAAACACAGTTTAACAAAAAAGAGTGAAAAAGCCAACATAAAAGATACAAAATACTGTAAACACTATGTAAATATAAAACCTTTCTCTCTCTCACTCACTATAAAACAGGAGCCTAATTTAAATAAATATCATAAAGTGAGTTTTGCTTTTGGGAAAAGTTGTCCATATATGGGTAGCGCATGTTGTGTGTATGTATGTCTATGTTTATATATGCATATAATCAAGTTGCACACACACAACTCAACCTAATATAGCACTGGACACAACATAGAATTACTAATGGAACTTAAACTATCACCAGGAGACGTGCTTGATAAAACACACATACAGAGAGATAAATACAAAAAAAGAGAAGAGAGAGAAAGAAAAAAGAGAAGATAGAAAGAAGAGAGAGAAAGAGAGCAGAAGAGAATGTTGGCTTGCCTAAAGAATTCACGATCTTATGCAATCGAATATCGAAGAAGAATTGGCTACCATTTGAGGGAAGCTTGCACAACAAATGTTATTTTCAATCGATTACCCATTGAGAAAGAGATAGATAGAATGAGAGAGAGAGAGAGAGTAGCAAAGTTCGATTTGCATGGATTGCGAGATGGTCGCGGTTCAAGAGGCCATTAGTCGAGGTCCATTTTGAGTAGTTTGAAAAAGGCAACAAAAAAGAACAAACTTGAAGTGGGAAGGGAAAAATGGAGTGACTCACTATATCTATATAAACTCACCTTAACAAAGGATCCAAGACACAACCAAAGAGTATGAAGACACTGCAGAACAGATGAAAAGTTGGAACAAACGTGAGTTGGAAAACAAGCAAAATATAAAAAAGGTAACTTATTGAAAAAATCTGGTCCAATACTTGAAGGGAATGGAAGAGAGAGAGAAAGAGAGAAAAGCCACAATACCAAATCCTATTTTTGTTGACACAATCGATCGATGCGCGACTTCACGAGCCACACGTTTTCGGGTCTTTGCACTCTCTCTCTCTCTCTCTCTCTCTCTCTCTCTCTCTCTCTCTTTCTCTCTCTCCCTCAACACGACGTGACGTGAACACAGTAACATTTAATCTCAAAAGAAGAATTTGAACAAAAATAGAAAAACTTTAAGTAATCATAGTCACTGCTTCTCTCTCTCTCACACACACTCACTCACTCTCTCGCTCTTAGTTTTTTTAGTTTCAAATTTCGAGGATCGAGTTGACAAATTTCTTTTTCAAACTGATTTTTTATTTAAGTAAGCATTAGAAATGTTGTTTGCATCGTTAGGAAAAGTACTTCTTAAAGTGTGAAAGAGTGATTGAGACAGAAATTATTTGCTAACTCCATCTGAATAAACCAAAATAAAATAAATTTTCAAACATTTTAATGTGCTTAAGAGTTGGATTTGAAACTTAATACATATACTTATTGTACAGTGTTTTAAGACAAAATTGCATGTACAAAAATAGTGAATATAAATTTTTTTGAATTTTATTAAAAAGAAACCTCGTAACACCTCTCTAAGCTTAAATAGTAACCACATTGTGATATAAAAATCGGTAAAATTACAACAATCTAAATTCTGTTATAATCTTCTTTTATTAAAAAAATTAACTTACATTACATTTGTAAATTTTTGCAAACTATTATTTTGAGTTTATAAGCTTATAGAACCAAATGATAAAAGTGATTAGGAATTGCAGAAAAAGCCAAATTTATTTATTCCAGAAACTTTCTTTGCTAAAAAGCACTATCAAAGTAACGTTTTTCTAGATACTTTCTTTTAGGGTAGGTTGGTTTTTCTTGCGATGCTTAGTTATAAAACAATTGTTGTAACCTTTAAGCTTTTTTAGTTCTATATATAGTGGGGATATAAGGCATCGAGTAATAATTTAAAAACAACAGCAAAAATAATAAAATAGGCTAACTGACCTTCGTTTCTAATATAAGAATGTCTCCCCTTTACGAATTATTCTGTACACGTTGTGTATGTTTTAGTACCAAAGTGTCCGGTTGGGTTGAAATAGAGACTGTGCTGGTTCTTTAACTCTAGAGTCGAGAGTCCAGACCAAATCTATCTCGAAGTACTTTAAATGAACTAAGAATATGTTTCTCTAAGATCACCACCAAACTTACCATGATTCGGGGATAAAGTTGGCGATAAATCGACACCGGTGGTATAGAATCTTGACCACTGCAGCAAGAATCACAAAGATGCACGCCACAAAGAGTGCCCCGTGCTCACTCCACGACTCAGCCTCCACAATCGGGTGGTGGTGTTGAGCCTGGTGTACTGCTTCCGAACGGATTGTCGAGTTGTCCTCCACTTCCGGTGAAAGTGGAACAGAGTGATTGCTCCTGGTCAAGTTAGCCACTAACTCGTCCATGCTGAGCGTGGCTAAACACTGTGCCCAGGAACACTGTGTCACCCAACCAGACCAATCACACCGGTCTAGTTTGCATTTCATCTAGATCTTCCTTGATAGACCAGACTGATCATTTCGATTTGTTCTCTTTTCCTAAGTTTTATTCTCTCTCTCTCTCTCTCTCTCTCTCTCTCTCTTTCTCTTATCCTCGCTTTGTTTCTTTCTCTCATTCTTTCTCATTCTCTCTTTTTTTCTTTTTCCCCACGGGTCAGTAGACTCACCTGACCGGTATAGTTAGCATAGTTTTCAATTAGTCCTCTCAAGAATAACGGAAAATCCAATTTCTATTTTCCCTCTCTCTCTCTCTCTCTTTCTCTTTCTCTTTCTCTCTCTCGTTCTCTTCTCCAAACTAATATCATTTGCTTTATTCACACTCTCTTAAAAGCCCCAAACGCCCATAGTTCAATCGGACGCCCCAACCGCCCTAATCGCCCCATCCGATTACGTTCACATCTACGCAGGAAACAAAGCGAATCCAGTCACCAAACCAGCCAAACCGAGTCCGAACAAGCCCAAACAAGCTCAAGCTAAGCGGCAACCGGAACCTTTGAAAACCTCTTCGGAAGAGGCGGAGGAACCTTCGGAATATGCTCCACCTGTTCAGGTAATTCTTCTATATATATTAATAAAAAGTTACTCCAGTGGGTATTTTTACAAGAGGCTCTCTTGTAAAAAAAACGGTGACAAAGCCGCCGAGGTCAAACTCGAGTTAATTCGAAGGGTCATGCAAAAAAATTCGAATTAAATTGAGCAAGAATTGAAATAGTTCGAATTCCGAATCAAATTGACGGAGAATTCGAAGATTTATGCACAAAATTCGAACCAAATTGGAATAAAATTCGCATCATAATACAAAAAGTAAATTCGAATCGATTAAGCACAGAGGAAGTAGCGTAACTTTCACAGTACAAAAACGTGGATGGCACAATACCAAAAAAAGACAGAACATTAAACTGAACAGAGAAAAGCACGACCATATTATTCATTAAATATATATAGGAGAATATGATCGTGGTTTTCTATGTTCTATGTTCTGTCATTTTTTGGTATTCTGCCACTCACGTTTTTGTACTGTGAGAGTTACGCTACTTCCACTGTGCTTAACCGATTCGAATCTAACTCTTTCACTGTTGTGATTCGAATTCTTAACCGATTCGAATCTAAATTTTTCAGAAATTTTCGAATTCTCTTTCAATTTGATTCGGAATTTGAATTTTTCAAATTTTAACTAGATTTGATACAAATTTTTTGTGCATCGAACTCTTCGAATTAACTCGAGTTTGTAAAAATAACATTTAAATCAAATTTATAAATTAAGGCACCTTATATAAGTACACATATGTCCACTGGTTTGTGTTAGGGTCAGTGTTCTCTCTCTCCTTCTCTTTATCTCTCTCTCTCTCTCTCTCTCTCCTTCTCTCTCTCCTTCTCTCTCTCCTTCTCTTTCTCTCCTTCCCTCTCTCCTTCTCTCTCGCCTTCCCTCTCTCCTTCTCTCTCTCTCCTTCTCTCTCTCCTTCTCTCTCTCCTTCTCTTTCTCGCCTTCCCTCTCTCCTTCTCTCTCTCTCCTTCTCTCTCTCTCCTTCTCTCTCTCTCTCCTTCTCTCTCTCTCCTTCTCTCTCTCCTTCGTTCTCTCCATCTCTCTCTCTCCTTCTCTCTCTCCATCTCTTTCTCCTTCTCTCTCTCTCGTTTCACTTTAAATCTCCCAGGTGCGCAGATGTTCCAAGGAGTCACGGTAAGGCGTCGTTGGCTCCCACTGCGCATGCTCAGTCGTAGCCTGATGTGTATGATGATGTATGGCTGATGATAATTAATGGTGCCATATGGGTGACGGGTGGTGGTGAGGTGAGGTGAAGTGAGGTGCGCACTGCGCAGCCAGGTGAGAACAGGTGAGATGCCATATGGTGGGATGCTTTACTCATGCTTTTTACACTCACACACACACACACATACAAAGCTAAAGTTAAAGTTAAATGTTAAAGCTAAAGCTAAAAAGTTAGGATACATACAAAACACACACACACACACACAGGAACATATGTAATGTGTTCAGAGCATAAGTTCCAAGCTTGCGTAACGATGGATGTACTCCGGTTGACGCATCTGCCACATGTTCGAACTTTTTCTCTCTCTCTCTCTCTCTCTCTCTTTCTCTCTCTCTCTCTCTCTCTCTCTCTCTCTCTCTCTCTCTCTCTCTCT
>WURS02100780.1:0-23530 GCA_011762765.2 Rhinocypha anisoptera | reverse complement strand
TACTCACTGCATTGAGTCTCGCAGACTCATGCCGTACGTGCCGCCCTTCTGATGAGGCCGTACGATTAAGGGTTAATTTCACTATTTAGCAACCAATTCATTTTTTGACTTTTAGCGTGAATAAATTCTGGTAGATAGTATGGTTAATTTGTTTTATTTCTAGTGCATTGCAAAAAACAAAAATTGGTGTAAACAATTTTTAATTGTAACATTATTGTATTAAATATATTGCCATTATAAAAAATATTTTTGAATTATCCTGATTAAACTTGAACTTTATGCCGATTTGATAGCAAAGCGATCCTATGCGATCTTATGTAGAAAGTCTTTGAGTCGTGAATAAGCATGTGAAAAGTTAAGATTTAATTGTTACTAATTGGGTAAATAAATTCCAAGTGTTAACTAATTATTAAGAAAACTAACTAGATGAGCCGGATTTGAATGTTAGCGCAATTCGTCGTGCGGTGTCATGAGCAAGTGGGGCATTGGCGGCAGCAAGCACGTTGGATACGTTCGGATCAAAGAGCTCGCCGGTGAAAGTGAGCAAAGTGCCACCAGCCTCGGAAACAATAACCGCACCTGCAGCCATGTCCCAGATGCAAAGTTGAGGGTGAAAAAAGATGTCTGCGCTGCCCTCTGCCAACAGGCACAGACTGATGCAAGCAGAGCCTACATATCGATAGGCTTGGCATTTCCATATGACTGAGTCAAAAAGTCTCGTCATCCACTCACTTCGTTGACGATTTCCAAAGTACACTTCGCCCAGTACTAATGAATTCTCCAAACGGTCAGCGTGTTTGCTCACCGAGATAGGTTGCCCATTGCACCATGCACCCCCACCCTTGGTTGCACTGTAAAATCGATTAATGAAGGGTGCATAGATGACGCCGAGCACTAGTTGCCGCTCAATAGCCAAACCAATCGACACACAGCACCAGGGAGAATTGTGTATAAAGTTCATCGTGCCATCGATTGGATCCACAATCCAAGTTGGGTCATCACTATCCAATTTGCCCGATGTTCCCGCTGACTCTTCTCCAATAAAACAATGTTTCGGGTACTGTTTCTTTAAGGAATCAAAGATAAATTTCTCCACTGCACGATCAGTTTCTGTGACCACATCTCGAGGATCTCTTTTGGTCTCCACTTTAAATTCTGCCTTCTGGCGCGATTCGACCATCATTTGTCCAGCCTCGCGGGCTAAAATGCTTGCTGTTTGAAGAAATTCTTCTAAAGACTCCATGGTCTCAATAATTTGAAAGTGATGCAAGAGTTACTGAAAGTCAGCTGACTAGAGTGATAATTGAGTGGGCGACATCTATTGACCACTTCCAGACCTAAATGAAGATGCTAGCGCTCCCACTCAGTCCATCCAAATTGAGCATGACTAATGGCACTAATGACTTAAGACATTTCTTTTTATTGTGGACACTTCTCTTGGATCATTCAAATTTCTGTTTCAACTTGATGAGTAGACCTTGATTGGATGCAAATTGCGTGATACGTGTTATATGCTTGGGCCCCGACATTGACAGTATTGACTGGGCTGATGCGTCTCTGCGTTCTGGAAGGAACTAAGTGGCTAGATCACTTTCACGCAAGTTGCCCGAGGTGACTGTTGAATTGTGGCACTAATGACCAGATGATGCCGTGACGAGTTCACCCGCAGATGGCATGTCTCAATGCACACACACTCCAAATTCTGTAGAGCACCGTTAAACAAATAAGTACCATTAGTATTATTTAATTAAGGAAGTCTTCGAAGAATGCTCCTTTGCTCAGTGCCGACTGTCAATTCTTGAGACCCGTGTCTGTTTCGAGCAACTCATCAAGAACAAATGCTGGCTCGGGCTTGAGGCAAGAGTGGTCGGAGGCCGGTGTGTGTGTGTGTGTGTGTGTGTGGTGCCATCGATCCGGTAGCAGTGATAAGATATCTAGTCGTCTCGTGGACTTCATCACCTCATCGCCACCAGCGATGATTGAATTTTCGAGTTGACGCTGGCATCGTGTTGGGCCAATGTAGCACGAGTCCAACAATGGGCGCCGTGTTTCGATTCACAATCGCGATCGGGACACTTTTGCTTTCGCACTTGTGCCGAGCATGACACGCTCAAGACACTAGCATGCCACCGAGCGACCATCAGAGTCATAAAGCGGAAAACAAGCCCATCTGAGAGTTGGCGCCAAGAAAAGGAGCGTGATTGTGGCCTGGTGGCGGCGGCACCGGGTGACTGGTGTCAGTGTGCCACGCTGCATCGCACCAGGAAACGTGCTACAGACTAGACAGCTCTTCGTGATCATCACCGCTGCCCAGTGGCGCACTTCTTCAACTCCAATGAATGGTTCATAAAACAAAATTAATTCTCACGGAGATCTTCGCCATGATAGATGCTGTAAATTCTGATTGCATTCCGACTGTGGTAAACAAAGTGGCACACTAGAAGCATAAGCTTTATTTACAATCTTCTCGCTTTCGAAACCATTTAAGCCATGTTGAATCACATTAATGTTAACCGTGATTAATTTAAATCGGGTCACTATAGTTGCCCGGCATCCGAATTACTGTTGGCGCTATTATTAGCGCCGATGCTTCACCTTTGTCACAGGCTATTATCGCTGTTGACATCAATATGCTTTGGCTACCTGTTGTTGTTAGCCGAAATGTATTTAATTCAATCCGAGTGCCAAGTAGCAATAGCTCAATCTGTTTGACTGACAATGCTTGCACTGATTTGCTGCTTCTAATAGAGAACAAGTTGTGCCTCTATTGATGGTAATAAATTATCTCCATTCGTCTATTGTCTGTTTGTGTTTGTGTGTAATGGCCGTACTGTTATTGGAGTTTCATCTGAGTGCTGTGGTTGTCCACAATGCCAGGGCGATTTTTTCCAAGGTGACAGAGTCGATCGAGTGCACCTCACCGTTGCTCGGGATGTGATTCATTCATTGAGCGCAAAATGAGACTATACTCTGCTGTCTTATTGTGAACTTCACATCCCAACACTGGCTCTCTTCTGATTAGCTATTCCGGCGACGGTTGGTGGTTTTGTTGCAAGGTGTTTGGGCAATTTGACTAATTGGGAAAGTGAGCCAAGTTGATGAATATTCGAATGAAAGTGAAACTTTCCAAGAACTGGTAAAGTTGTGGTTGGTTAATTAATTTCACCAGCAGCACACTGATGCCAAGAAAAGTGACAAATTTGGCGCGGTTCACATTACCATGCCACGTCAGTGGAGTGGCACGGTTAGAGTGATGAGCCACCGAGGTGTGCCATCACTTCGCCATCACCTCGCCATCCATCCATCTGCGACCACTGCACTTCTGACAGATTGGCTCGCTTTGTATGGTAATTGTGCAATATGTGTCTGAGTAGCTACTGCCATCGCTCCAGGAGCTTAACACCAGATCGACCCACACGTTCCGATCCTGTGTGCATCACCTACCACAGCGATGCAATTGCTATTTTTTCTCTCCCTAAGAAGCGAGTCAATGCTTGTTTGTCTTGCCCACCGTTTGGCATTGTGTAGGTCTTTTGTTTTGTCTTTCGAGCACCATTTATACCGTAAAGTTTTAGCTGTGATGTCAAGCCGGATCATCTCACTAGTTGGTAGCCTAAATGACTAAGCTGAGTGTCTATGGCTTGATTGAAAGCTATGCAACAGGTGTGCACAATTAATGAAAAATTAACATTCACAAGTGCCGACAAGCACATTGTTGCGTTAAATCGAGGGAGACAATAAATTGACTTCTATGATGCGGTCCGTGCGGACCGATGGCCTTCGAGTCCAAACCAATCATCAATCACGATTAATGCCGCGCCATAGAGTGTCAGTGAAGTTCAATTTTGCAACCTAAAAACTTGTGTTGCGTT
Source organism: Rhinocypha anisoptera (assembly GCA_011762765.2). Classification (NCBI taxonomy): domain Eukaryota; kingdom Metazoa; phylum Arthropoda; class Insecta; order Odonata; family Chlorocyphidae; genus Rhinocypha; species Rhinocypha anisoptera. The sequence continues at coordinate 19,658 of WURS02100780.1, read as the reverse complement.
TTGCCACCGCGGTCACTATGGCCATATCCGACCACATGATGAATCGATCCTGATCAATATATTTGACTATGCACAGTGCAATGCGTGCAAAGAATGGACTTGACTAGTGTTAATGAGTCAAAGTCAATTAGTGGAGCCACTGACCAGTGATGCGGCCCACTGCCGGCCAGCTGGAAGCTAAAGTGTGATGGCGAGTAGACTGTACGTAGTGACTGCCACAGCTCGCGGCCCGATTAGCATTCGACCTATCCGTTTTGCACTGCACTGCGTGTCGATGCCGTCGATAGCCAATTGATCGGCGCTATTTCCTTATTTAATATTAAATCATCTATCGAATTGACTACTGACCAAATCGAGTCAGAGCAAAGTTTAAAATGCAACGCCTTTATGCGCTAGTTTGCTTCCTATTTGTCGATCTGCACGGTGGCCTCTGTCTCAGTGGGTCGATTGATTAATTGGCTCGTAATGGGCCTCGGCTGGACAGCGATCGATGACAACCGACGCCACCGGCCACGCGAGTCACTACTAGTGACTGGAGTCTTCGAGCAGGCGCCTCCCGTCGAGTGCAAGGCAGTGAGCGATCGACAGCCATTTGCCACATGGCTGCTTGCCACAGCTAGATTAGCACTAATCGCGCGCTAATTGGTCAATTTACCTGCTCTAACGGTTACTGTTGGCTTCTGTCTCTTCCGTGCTTCAACCCGATGGATGCCAAGCACCAAGTCGATGCCATGAATCGATTGGTTGGATTTAGGCAGTGCCAAGCCATGCGGACGTTCCATTGTTTTAGCCTTCGACCATCGTTATTCAATTGCATCCATAAAACGATTGATCACCTCGGCGGTATGAACTCGATGGATTTGCTTCCTGCAGGCTGCAGCTGCTTCACCGCGTGCCTCTGCGAAATGCTTCTCTTGGGGTAGTGCCGCGTACTAATGCATACCATAAAACACTTTGATGTGTCCTGTTCACCTGCGAAATGATACCAATCAAGTAGCTTGACCGGGAAACGACGCCACACTTCGCATCCAGGTGTTAAATAAATAAATTATTTCACATTTTGAGACATTTTTGTTGTTTTTTAAATATTATATTTTATATATTAACAGTACAAGACATATAGAATTACTCACTCTAAGGCACTCGTGGGGTTTAAAAAACCAACTTTGTTTTTTAATAATAAGCAACTTGGTGTAAACCAAAAAACGTTACTTTGAGCAGTTCACTTCTTTATTTTACCACACCTTTTGTTTGCAAATGCATGTTGTAGAAAATAATTAATTACAGTACAAAGAATTACACTGAACCATTCAAAAATTGAAAATTAAAAACATTCAAAAAATAAAACAAAAGTTTGTAAGCTCAAACACAGTTGAAATTTGCGCTTTAAAAGAATTAGTTAGAACACTAAAATAGAAAGATAAACAACTTGCCTTAATTAGGCATTGCAAGAAAATCAACTTTAAAAGAAAGTTTATAGAAAAACTTTGATAGTGCTTTTTAGCAAAGAAACTTCCCGGAACTCTCCTATATGTAAATACACATTCCTGCAACCTGCATGATTGACTTTCCTGCAACCCCTAGATTAATTGATTTAATAAAAATCGCGAAATGGAGAAAAAGGCGAATCTTTTAGAATTCATAAATCTCTTCTACTTTTACCTGTTGGTCAATTGTACTGTTTTGTTGATGTTTGTGTTGAGGTCAATCTCTTTGGGCATACGTTAAGCTGATTTCATATCGATCCAACAATATTTGATCATTTTTCTGATTATTACATCACCGTCATTGTAATCCTTCGTTATTTCATTTTTTACCTCAAATTCATTTTAAATTTATGAAGCAACTTTTTTATTTTGTTTGTTATCAACAATGAGTCAACACCAAACCAAACTGTGATCCATTTACTTTACGGTTTGAACTTCTACGTCATGATCATATGCTCAAGGATATTTGATTTGATCGGATTCTGTTTTTTGTGTGTGAGTATAAAAGAGTAACTCACTTGTGAAATATTCGCTTGACTCGGGATATGTAAGGGAGATATATTGAGTGGGAAAGTGTAGCGATGATTTGGTGCACTTCATATGAAGTGCGACAAGTGGTGCCTGTCGGTGCCATGGCTGGTCGGCGTCACCCAACACAGGTCGATGTCAAGGCGGCGCTCTGTCACTCACACTTTCCCTACCGTTTCTCCTCTGCACAATACGAAATTAATTTCCTTTGAATTCAGTGCAAGGCTTCCTTGTCGGGTGTTAAAAAGACGTTTAAGGCTAATCAAGGTGCAACGCGCGCAATTGATTGCGATGAATCGCTTTTGTTCTGTGCCATTCGACGCCACTTGGCGGTCATCCTCAGTCTAACACTGCGATGGTCGCTATGTAGAACTACGGAGCGTGCTTTGTTGCATAATCACAACAAAAAAATTCGTGGACGCCCCATACTTGCCCCTGTGAGTTATGCTATCACTGGTGGCCTGTGCCACTTCCAGTAATGTCATGCAATGGGTCATTGGCAATTAATTAATTGCACGATTGAACTTTAAATCTTAATCAATCGAGGAGAAGCACGGCTCCACTGGACTTGCTTTGCCGGTTGAGTGGTTGAGTTTGTGCCCAGCATCTCCCGTATTCCATTCTTCACTCTCGCATTTCGAATTTTCTTGTCATTTCTTCGATTGGTACTATTGAAATTTTTGGTGAAGTCTGCGCTACTAACGTCTCTCTTCAAGTCGACGATTATGCTAATGGGCAGTTTGTATTCGTTGTCTCGGCGACGAGTGCCAGTCTCTCTCTCTCTCTCTCTCTCTCTCTCTCTCTCTCTCTCTCTTATATGTCTACATTTTCTTCGGGTGACTTTTAGTGTAGAGCAGAAAATTTACTACTGACCAGGGTGCTGGGGAGAGTAGGACTAGACACGTCAATTGGATTAGCGTGTCTGACCAGCCACCGCTTGCAATTGTGATGATGACTCACTTGAATTTGAAGGCTCGCGAACCCGACTGAATTTGATGTCTCTATCATGCCCACCTGTCAGCAGCATCACCGCCTAGACGCGAAGCACAGCACCAGATACCTAATTTGTCTGGCCAATGGGTACGAGCAGTGCAATGTGCCACCGGCACGTGCATTCCAGTCCCACGCTTATTGAGTGAACAACAAAGCTCATTCTTTCAATATGGATCTCACTCTCTTTCATTAAGTGCCACCTGATACAGTCAATTGATGGCTAATCTTCCAGCCCTCTTTCACACCTGGCTAGTGTCAATTGCACTTCTGTATGACAGGTAAGCGCGTGGTTCAATCTCGATGAGAGACGGCAGTGTTGACCAAGGCTGCTCTAGCTACCTCACTAACCCACTGACACCAGTGGCGATCCTGTCCGGCCAGTGGTGGCGACCTACCGAGCGATCCCGCTGGCCAGTTCCCACCATACTCGGCTCTGGTCGTAGTGGCAGTGGCGCGAGTGTGGCGGGCGCATTGCGTCCCTTTTCGGGCAGCTCTCCTTCAGTCTCTCACCTTGTTTTCTCTCACATGTCTTCTCAAGCAATGGTCGCAACTCACTTTCATGGCACAAGCTGTGGCAAACTCGCACACGAGTGTTTCAGTTCGAACGAGGCATTTGCTCGTGTGCGCCTCGCGCGCGATGTAACAAGTCGATCAAGTTTTCTCCACTTGTCTGTTTTCCTCGTGAGTCCGTTTGAATATTTCTCATACTTGACAAGCATCTCGATTGTGTCTGTGGCGTGCCCGGCACTCAAGCCGAGGCTAGGTCACTTTTCAACTCTACCCTCTACTTTGTGTAGTCAACTTTGAGCCCTCGCGTTTGCAACTAGTGTTCTGGTTCGCTGTTGTTGTCACCGTGTCACAACATTGCCGACTGACCGGCCACACCTGTTGCACTTATCTTCTTGTCTCGGTAATTGTGCTCAACTACTTTTGTGTCACACTCAACGGCATCTGTGTCGATTCCTCAGATTGTGTTTGCGCGTCAGTCCCCGCCAATCAGTCCCTGCCAGCACCACGTGTGTCCCTCTCTCAGAATCGGCTCACTAGTGTTACTCATTCACCTCGGCGAAACTAGTTCGCGCTATTAATCTGCACTCCCGGTTTTGTGTTCTTCTTTTAGATCGTTCGATCGAAAGCATGCGAAACTAGATCCATTCAGATCTCCAGCTTGGGAAATTTAAATGTGTGACTCCGAATAGTGCTAGTGCTAGTGCCACTTTGCCACTCTTCCTTTTTATTATCACTCTCATGATTCTGTCAGTTTGTGGATCAGATCACCGGCTTGGTGCCATCGAGCACAAATGCGACCTTTGATCGATTGATTGGCAGCTGTTCACTCGATAGGCTCTCATTGGTCAGCTCAACATATGGTGGCCAATTCGATCAATGCCCGATAATTTTATTTTTGGAAGTGCATAGTTTCTGTTTGGAAGTCATTCATCCCAATCGGTGGTGTTTGTTTTGACTCGACTCTGCTGACGAAATGCAGAGGACGCATTTGATGTTACCGTAGCTTGCGTACTTGTCTGCTACGGTGGCTGTCACCTGGTGTCGGTGGGAATAGCGACTCACTTGATTTGAATCGCCGACTTGACGACAAATCGATTTGCATATGTGATCGATTGGCTTCTGTTTTCCTGTCGTTCAATGACAGAAGCACTGCTTCGCTATATTCCACATAGCCCAATTGCGACACGTGAAGTCATTATATGAGACCCGTCGTTTGGCATTGTTAAGTATGGCAGGTCACTAATTGGCTAGTGTGCAAATGGTGGCGCTTATCGCGATGACCACTGGCACGAGATGTTCACAAAGTCTCGGCCAGTTTGACTTTGTGATCACTTTCTCAGCAGGACCAATTGTGTCGCGCCGCGTCGCCGTGTGCCAGCCAATTAGTCGGTGTTGCTTCATTGTCGGCGACATTTCCGTTTCTACTCTTCCACGTGGTCATTTGGCACATCCACTGCCACCGGGCACAATGATTCCAGTGATTCCAGCCAACTGGGCAAAGGTGGCAATAAGCCGGCTCGTTGTCCGATTGCCTGGCCACCAGTGATTTCCATCGCGACGCGCCGATCGATCATTTTTGCATCTTACTGCGTGCACGGTGCTGAAAACGTGCACCTCGTGGCAATGTGCCGATGGTGGCGAGCGCTGCAAGCCATCGCACTCTCACTGACCAACTCTTGTTGGTGATGATCTTGAAACGAGTTCGCTTCCATGTCGTCGATGTGTGTGAGCGAGCGTGTCTTGTTGATCGTCTATTGTGTGCTACAACTCGGCGACAGAGACCGATCACTGGCGCTGCTGTTGGCACGGTCGCATAATAATTAATCGAACTGGCCAAAGGGCATGCGAACCGTTAGGGAAAAGCTCACACTTTCAATTATTATTACTGGTAGAAATGCTATCCTCGATGGTCAGTTAGGCACAATGGCGTTGGTGTCACCTGAGTCGTGTGGCGCTCGTCATTATAATCGGCCATTAGGACCATAGTTGTCGGCCGGTCACTTGCCAGTCTCGGTGACAGATTCCTTTCAGTTGGCTCTATTTGGGCGCTCACAATGAATGGTTTAGCGCGGATACGGCACGACGGCCAGTGGTCATCTTGTCGTGTTCTAGACCACCATCGCGCCATCGCAACACTCAGGCAATGACAATGGGAGCGCGATAGTTGCCCGATTCGATCTGTATCGTTGGCGTGTCGGGTGCTCAACTCTCACTCTCGGTGAATGAGCGTGAGGGCAGAAGTCAGCTGTCGCCGATGACAGCATCAGTCACTAGCAGCCACGACCAGCACCACGATGTGACCGAACACGGCTGATTGCTGCTCACCTAGACATTGTCTTGTCCTCCCAATCGCATTGTGTTTGCTGTCTAGTCAGATTTGGACAGTTGGATTTTCACTCCAATTGGACCACTCTTCTAGGCGGGCTTGCATCGACTCACATCGTGCACTAGCCACAGTTTGACGTTCAGTGTCGGGCACTTGGCACCGATCTGTCTCGCTTCGCGTTAGCTTGTTTGATCGAAGTTGACTTCAGGCGACAACTGACCACAATGAGATCGATCCATTCGTCCGCGCCACCGATCGCCTTCCAGTCCGTTTCTCATTGCATATTCTAATGAACGAGTGCACTGGCAATTGGCCACTGGGAGTGGTCGCTCGGCATCAATCGATCCACTTTCTTCTCTATTGCATGCCGATCACTCTGTCCAGTGAAAGTGATCTGGTTACTTGTCGGACTTGTCGATCACAGTCCACCGGACAGTCGGTGATGGTGACAAGCTATCCCGATCGGGCGAGGTGCATACCATTTAAGCCGGTAGGCTTGATTATTTAGAATACAAGTTTTGATATGTAAATTTGGCAGTGGATCTTATAACTTGACTGTCTCTGGATAATTTTGTCTGTTATCACATTATTTGAAAAATTTGAATCAGACCCGTATTTTTTCAAAATAATACCTTGTTAGAAAAATGTTCATTTTATAATTTGAACTAATTTTAGCTCGGGAATAAACGCAATTCGTTTAAATTTTCAGTAAAAACATTTCTTAACACAAACTAAATTAAAATACCATTTCACTGTACGTGTAAAGTATCGTTGCTCTGAAAATCTCTCAAAAGCACTGCATTGAGTAGGTCAGGAGTGGTTCACTGCTACTCTCATTCTGGTTTGCTTATGTCATGTCCGCTGGCACCATCGTGTTGCACAACATGGTCGGTCATGTTTGTTGATGTTGATCGCTCAGAAGCTGCTCGATTGCCGTTACATCTAGCAATTAGAGAAGAGAGACTCTGTCTGTTAGCTAGTTGGCAGCCTTGCCTCGTTCACATTGTAGATCGCACAGGACGCCGAGAGCGAGCGAGCCACTAGATCGCGAATGTAACCAATCAACATGACAAATCGAAGCTGACGCTAGCGGCGATCTTGTGTGAGCATTGTTTGGATAGTTACGGACAGTGGGCCAAGTGTTTCCGAGTGCCGCCAGCAGTCAAGTAGCAACAAACCACATGTCTCTCTCTCTCTCTCACCGCTCTCACTGGAGTAGATTTAATTAACCACTGGTTTGACACGAATTAATCGCTCTGCTCGCCACCGTTGATCTCAGGTTAGACTGAGCCTGGCAGCGCTACCCATTGGTGACTACGCGCGCCTGCGGCTGACACTGGGCTACTCGATCTCTCTCATCTCTAGATTTCGTTGTTCGACTTTTGGCTCGATCGACTCGACCGCAATCGATTGCTTACGCTAACCGCTATATCTTTGGCACTTTTCATTTCACTCAAGTGAAGTGCACAGTTCCCTTCATTTCAGCTATCTGCGGCACAAGTCATTGATGTCAATGTTTGTTTGCCATCTTACCCGTGGTTTAGCTTGAACTAAACTTTAGGTCTACTTGAGGTGTACACTGTACACCCGTCGAGAGATATTGACTGCTAGGTCGTGATCGGGTGGTAGGTCATCTCGCTTGCTCGAGCTCTAATGAATCGACTCGCTATCCTCACTGCTTATATTCGCATGGTTGCACTGCCAAATCACGCCCGACAGTGAGCGGCGACATCAGGTGACATAATGCTAGGCTTCGAACACTGCAAATGGCCGCAAAATAATCGTCTCCACGCTGGCGCCGTTTAGCTGATCTATGATTGGCTTCGAACAAACAGTGCCGTCGACGCTGCCGATCGGTGATTTATTATTTATTTTGCCAGCCACCAGGGCACTAGTGTCACCGCCGTTTTTGGCTTAACGATGGCCGAGGTCAACCAAAGCGCGCGACACAAGTCTGCTCCAGTTTTGCACCCCTTGCAAGCGCTATCGCCATCACTATCGTTTTAAAACGGAAAATGTGTCTCCCAACAAAATGAAACAAAGAGTTTTGTTGCTTTCTTTACGCTTGTTGGACTAATTTTGGCGCGCTCAGCTACACTAATGGGCGACATCCCAGAGATTGAGCTAGCTCGAGAAGGCCTAATTGGAGAAGTGAATGGCGCACCACTGGCTGGCGTTGTATCAATCTAGCACAAGTCTGCCACTGTGCCAACGGTGCTGAGAATAAAGCTCATTACTATTGTCACAAGTGTCCGAGTGAGGAGATGCTCACTGGGACCTTCTGAGGTAGCCATCGCTATCGAGCTTCCCATCTCGTGCTGCAACTATCGAGCAGCTACCAGTGAAAGCATTTAAGCGCATTAACATGCATGCTATTTGCCTAGACTCTTTTGTCAGTCGCGTTCTGCAATATTAATTGCGGTTTTATGTGTTTATGTGTATGTGCGTGTATACGTATGGTATATACTTTGATGGTACTAATCAACCAAATGTGGTGGTAATTTTGCATCTATTGTTTGACTGGATCTTCTTTAAAAAGGGAACTTTTTCCGACTTTGTATTGGGTGCAAGCTTATTGCCACTAGTGATGTGCACTGTCGCAGATCGGTAACTGATTAGGCTATGGTGGTGGCTGAGCCAAACCCAATTGTGCTGCTAATTAATCGCCCATGAGCTATTTATAGCGCTCCAAGCTGGTTGGACACGAGAGCAGCAACAAAACAAGCTGGTTAGCGTTGACCAATCCGCTCCAGTGACATCTCGATGCCGAGTGCGCGCAACAGATGCTAATGAACTTCTATTCATGACACTAACGAGAGCACTTTTGTCTCTGATTGCAGTCTGGCGGCGCTCTACATGGCCAACTCGAATACCAATTCATCATTGGCAACACCGAGTGTGAGTGATAACACTGACCAAACTCGGTCCCAGTGGCATCCATCACCAGCGTCATCCAAGGAGTAATTCCCAAACATGATCAGCCGTCGTCGCATTCTGTCTCGCTCACGGGACGAGCTGATGGGCCACCACCAGTACCCGGACAACTACAACCCATACGAAGAGGAGGAAGACGTGTGGTATTCCAAAGATAAACTCATGAAGGTAAGTCTCTTTTCCCTTTTGCTTTTTTTACTGGCCGATTGCAACAAATCGAGCTATGATGCCAAGAATAGTGCAATGCGAGGCTAGATGCACTGGCACGCCAAGATGCGTGTCTGCTCTTGATCAGGCACGGCACGCGCCATTTCAATGCGAACTGCATTTAAAAGTGGACTTTCAATTTAAAGTGACATTGGCGGTGGGCAACGAGGGCGGACGAGTGCGCGATTGAATTACAATCTTTCCTTGCTAGCGTATGCTCCCCATCCGATCTCGCACTGCGGATCAGTGTAGTGATGCCCACTGTCACTCTCAATCAGATCAACACGCAAACACACCTCAGGATGGAATGGTACTACACGGCACTCGCCCTTGATTTGATCACTATGCATCCGATTGTGTTCCAACGCCCATTTGTTTCATGCTTTAATTTACTATTGATATTCTATTCTATTACAACACGTCCCCTCCACCCATCTGATGCGACAATCATCGATGCCAATCTTGAAGTCACATCTTGTTGGAAACTTATAACAAAAAAAACTTTGAAACTTAATCAGTCTCATTAAAGCTTAAGTGGCGTTTTATTTTTTAAAATGAATCTTTGGCCTCAACTGCTCAGCCACAGTTTGTAATAATGATGACTCAAAGCCAAACAAGCTGGCCGCACACTAGTTATCCTTCGTGTACTTTACGTGATCCGCTATCGTCTGAAGCAACTTGTTTCATTTAGTAAACTCTGAGGGGGGAATCTGATTAGACATTGAAACTGTTTGCCGATGTGAGCACGCTGTTCAAGATAACAGTACCTTTTGTAAATTTAAATGTCACTTGACGACATGATGCAGTGTGGCACGACTTGATATCCACGTTCACGCTTGAGATCGATTCCAGCTGTTTAGCACCTCGATGCCGCCATCTCCCGCTCTCACTATCTCTCCAGATTGTCCCGCAGGCGAAATGACTGGACAGTTGGATCATTTCGATCCATCGTTCCATGAGAAAGTTAATGAAAGTGAGGGGAATAAATCAGCTTTCGCTTTATCTTACTCGTTGCTTGTTGTCTCTTTTTTCTACAGGCAGCCACTGAGCACGATTTGCATCGAAAATCGATGAATACGTGGCTGCCGGGCTGGTTTGGAGTTGACTCGAGTAAACTCGGTTGGTGAATGGAGACAGCTTCACCACTACCAGCGCCATCGCGAGTCGATCGCGCGACCGTTGTCCATTACGAAACTAATTGGTTTCGACCTTGTCGATCGCCACCGCTATGCGCCAGTCTATTGTTTTCACTCACCTTATTGTTCGCGATTCGATGTCCACCTGTTCTAGATCCAAATCTCAAGTGCAAATTAAATTATTTTGCCCTATTATTAACGAAAAACTTGGCTATGCGCTTCGAATCGATCGATCTTGCTCTAGTGGTGGGATTAGTCCTGCCGATGTCGAGCTGACCACTGTGAGTGGCATTGGAAAAAGCAGGGCGTCGCTCGGCATGTGGGTGGGTGCACTGGCAGTGGCACTCAAGGCGCGTAGCACACTAGCCGGACACACCGTGTCGGTCGCGCTGGGCGGCACTCTGGCCTCTTGATACACTTTTCGCCCTACGGTCACTCGGTTGGGCGTTTGCCTCGCCGAACGGCATCGTAACTTTCTCTCTGTCAACTCGGACCAGCTTTTTCTCCAAATGACTTGTTGGTCCTTGAAAACTCCACGTGCGTTTCCTCCTGTCGGATTCCCGCCTTTACCGGCACTCATTCCACATCAAATGCAAATTAACCAAACTAGATTCCATTAACATCAAGCCTTCTTGTTGTAACTTGCTTTTGCTTTCCTTGGACAAGCCTTTCCTGGACAGTTCTCAGAATTGACTTGATTGCTTCTGATCCACTGATACGCATGGCAAGCACTTATCGGCTTATCCGAGTAGCCTTGAGTGTCACTGTATTTCTCTCATTTGCATTAAACGAGCTCGATTGCACTGATCGAGCGCGATCTAGTCTACTTGGTTGGCCTCTTGCCGATGGCATCACTGAGAAAGATGGCGCCCGTTCCACTCGGCTGTGGCTCGCGACTCCACCCTGTCCACTGCCACCGCTCACACGCTGCATCACTGCCACTCGTCAGCATCACTCCGGTCAGCACTAATTGATTCGGTGCCAATACCATCTTAATTTCAGTGTACCCGTTCAACAAGAAGAGCAGCCTTTCGTGTTCACTTCAATCGATCATCAAGCACTTCATATTGATGAACCATCTCACTGATTTCCTATAATTTATCTTTGTCTAGCGAGGGCAGTAGCGATGTAGGTATGCAGCGGAAACACCGAGGGGCACTGTTGGTATGCAGTGTCGATCCTGCCCACTTCTCTGTCCGTCTCATGCGCTTGGCTCGAGGGGATACAAAAGATAAAAGAGACTTGGAGTGAGTGTGTAAGAAAACTTTTGGTGGAGATTGACTGAGTATGAAGTAAGGAAGAGATTTGGTGTTGAAAAAAAGTAGATTCAAAGCTCGGTCTTTTCCCGTCTCAAGATAGGTCCCATTTGAAAATTGAGAATCGAAAAGGATGGTTTGGAAGCAAAAAATAGCACCCCCAGTGCAACACTGCACTTTTGCAGCACAAAGTGTGCTAGTGTGCTACGCGCCGAATGCAGCACAACTTTTGCCTTCTCTTTCACGTATTCAGTCATGTTTTGTTACAAACTTCATTTATGAAGAGGATAATTGAAATGTGTCGATAGTTTGTTTTAATTGATTCGCAACTTGCCTTGTCTCGCCATCGGCGTCAATGGCGACGTAGAGGTGATGCAACTCAGATTAGTGGTTAGGCGTCGACACTGAGGCAAGATGCGTTTGATGCGTCACTGCTTGACAATATCGCCGCACACCACTGGCAGCTCGATATAGTCACTGTTGAACTGATTCCTGTCATGATCTCAACTGTTATAACTATACCTGCAAGCAATGGAGCTTAGCGTGTAGGTTAGTCAAGACGCCCCTGAATAAGATCGACACCTGCACGCACCTCCATCACAGTTTGCGGCCACATTGATCGCCCGGCGAAACCTTCAAGCCGAGCAAGTTTCACTCCAATTAGTATTGCTTTTAATCTGCTTATATGCGCTAACTTATGTCTTTAATGAACCTCTTAACTGCTTAATTAGCATTCGACTGGCCAAAGAGTGCGACGGTGGTCCAGTTAAGAAGGCTGGCGCATCTGTTCGCTTCTCTGACCCAGTGAACTGTGAGCAGTTACCCTCAGAATTGGTATCTGGCCAGGGTGCGGTGCCATCAACAGTTTGACGGCAGGAGCATAGATAGCAGTGAGCCACAAGAGAACAAGAGAAAGCGCACGGGGGCGAACAATGACCACCCTGGCCACGGATGATTACACGCAGACATAACTTGATTTGACGCCAACACAAAAGCCACTCGTCGTTACATAACGCGTCGACGCGTGCACAATCACTCCACTTGGCGTGCTATCGGAACTGGCTAGATTCGGTGCCGACATTTTTGTTGAGACAGAGAATTGGCTCGATGCGTGCTAATGATAAACACGGCTGACTCGCGCTGGTCAACGAGGCATTGTGTGGAGGGCGCTAGGCCAACAGTTGATCCTGATTCCAAGTGGACGACACTATCTGTGGTGGCCACTGGCGAGCTGGCACTCACTCTCTCCCGGCTCGTTCACTCTCCACTCAAGCTCATTTATCGCTTGTTTTGGAGTACATTTTTAGCCACAACCTGTGCCGCACTAATCACCCTCATTGCAATTCGATGGCTTTCTCCCAATTTAATTGGACTTGATTCTCGATGGTAAAGTGCTTGATGACAGTGCAAACTTGTTTATTTATTTTAACTAAGACAAACTCATAGTGCCATTGATTGAAGTGCTTGATCGTGTCTGGAGCTAATCACCAAACATACCAGCCTGCAGACAGGTTATCTTTGGCTCTCCCATCATCTTTCCCTATCCTCAATAGATTTTGGGATATTTAAAATTCCACTCAAAACAGAGTTGTTGACTTTTTTTAGTCTTGCTTGGTACTATATTAAGCGTCAGTGCTGTAGCTGAAAATTAATTCATCTGCAAAGACAGCGGGTTGGTATTGCATTGCATGCAAATCGACCGTTTACATTGCTGTCCGACAAGCATGGAGCAACAGGCAATTAATTCAACTGGTATACCAGTAAGTGTATACTGCGCGACTCAACATATGCCGCTAGGTTGCTACCGAACTACCGTTGTGTTAAGGTGAAATAGGTTCCACACTCGAATGATGGATCGATCCATCTTGCCAAGTGGCCAAAACGGTTCAACTTGAATTGACTCCTCTTTCCAAGTGGCCACTTGAACTAATAAGAAACAATGCCTTTTAACTCACAAACAAGCCAACAACAAAAAAGTATCGCGCTAACGAAGTTTGCAGAAGTGGAGTGCCATTGCCCGTCTCCATTCATCACTCGCAGTGGCTTCTCACCGGCGTGTCAATCCACTCGGCAAACTAATTGATACCTGACTCTAAGGCCATTCACCAAATTGCTACGATCTGGCTCGATTGCAACGATGGTTCCCACCGCCAAGGAGTAAATCACTACACAGTTCTTTTGCTCCTAGCATGCCGACTAGCGACTGAGTGACCTCGGATGAAACCAGAACTACCCAGTTGGAATGCGTCAGGTCCAGTTGGCGCGACTAATTGAGCACACCTCGACCTGTGTTTTTCTCACTATCTGCTTGCACAATCGAATTTGCTCATGTCTCACTGGCTCGGTCCAGAATGGTGTGTGCGCCTGGCCAGTCAACCCGCTCTACCCATGTTCACACGTCTGACCTGCTAGACTCAGCTCTTTGAGTGCTAATGGCATCGAAGCACCACAGGCGCACTTTCTCAGCAAGATGCATCACACAGGCAAATAAGTTTAATTTGGGCAGTGCTATGACACTTTTCTCAGTGTGGCCACTAAACTGAAATAGATGCGATACCGGCGGCTTGTGACGCGCGACTGACAATTAGCCCACTGCCCAACGGTCCTACTCTCTGTACTAGAGAACCGCTATTTTGAGCCATCACATGAACACTCAAGCTGGCAAATGGGGTGCTTTCGATGCTCACCAACACAGCCCGAGGCCATCAGTCAGTTGGGACGGTGGCATCGAGCTTCACCCAGAGGAGATTGCCGATGCAGTCTAGTACTTGTTGTACTCAGTGACACTAGCTTACACTTGATGCACGGCTCTGCCCACATTGCCTAAACTCGTGTCTCACTGCAAGGCGATAAAATTAACACTTTGATCTAAGCCTTTATGTCAATAGAGCGTGGTTCAAATGTAACAAATTTTGCCGGTGGATTGTGCGGAACTCGAGTGCGAAATTGTTTGCCCGCCATGGTAGTGGACAGTGGGCTAAAAGTAGCATTTGGTGGAAGTAATTGTTCTCACCGCCAGATCTGCCATTGTGCGCTACACAAGTGGTGTCGATGGCATCGCGTTGAAACGATTCGTCCAACCCAACTCCACTTGCTCCTTCTCGCTTTCAAATGGTCACTAGCCAGAGTTTAGTGCCGGGTGCCGCGCAATTGAAATTAATTCAAAAAATCAAGCTAAAATTAAATAATCACACCACACGAGCTCGAATGGCGGCCTACAAACAGTCGGCAGGAGGGCCGAGGCGGACACTGACAGACTTGTCCGGTCTCAGGTTGAAGCACTGGCCACACGCCGTCAACCCGTAAATGGCTTAGATTTTCAATTAATCTTGTGCCACTACGTTGCTACTCATTAATGCACGCGTCTGTGACGCATGGCTCGACTCGAGATAACATTCGAACTATCATGGCCACTAGTCGGCAGCTATACTGACCGCATAGTGTCATTTACGATGTCGAACCTGTCAAGCTATTCCCTTGAGCTTCTGCTAATTTTAGAGTAACGGGACTCGCTTTGCAGCAAGGATGCTGCTCGTTGTTGTCCATTATCGCGTGCCTGTCCGGAATCGGTGCGGAGGTCACCAGTTGCGTGGCGCAATATGCCACCAACTCGCTTCACTCTGACCACTCGGCCAAGTTGGATCGATGGCTGGAAGCCACTCAATTGCCCATTGCAATGCCACCATTGAGAATTGGTTTGCTATTCTCGAGCATTATTGCAAAGCAGTTATTTGCCTTGAGTAGATCGATCTCCTCACATGAGAATGCTTCTCGGATCTGATAGTGCGTGCCTGGGATTGAGGCCATCCTTTTGACAACGCTTTAATATTAATAACACCATCGCTTTGATTGGTTTGATCTATTTAATGAAGCAAAATTAGCTTGGCTTGGAAGATGGACTGCAATTTGAATTCAATCAGTGCGGTGACGGGGCGGCAGTGAACGGAGTCATCACTGTGCCGACTGGTGGTACGTCGAGCGCCGTGCCAGAGATGCCTGGCTATCCGGGATGATCGAGTGATAGAAGAACGACTTGAGCCACTCGGAGTAATCGATCGCGAACGTGATGTGTCGATTCTTTACTTTGCGCTTGTTCTCAATGCGAGCTACTCGCGTGGCTAAGTTAAACAACTCATCTAGTATGGCCTCGATGGCCACCGCGCACACCAGTGTCGAACGAGTCGAGATAGACAACGCTCCCGGACAGTAGTTTCTCAAGTGGTACCGGATGCGCGACAAACGGAAGTAGCGAGAAGTGCGGACCTGTATCGAAGAGCGACGAGTGGCACGCTGCCCTCTACGAACTCGTCGTCTTGGTGAGCCTGTTTGGTGCGAGACCGTACTCATTGCCAATGCCACTCCAAATGACCGCCAACCCGTTTGTCTCGATCATTTTATACTGACCGGTTAGACGAGGCAATTAGTCAATTAGAATTTGAATTGATCAGCTAGACCACACTGTTCGACAACTATGTTTATGGCACGAGGTATATTTACGTCATCTGTGGTCAAACAAAGCCAAGTCCACTTGAATTCGTGAACACTGTGAGGAGGAGGAGAGGGGAGAGGAGGGGAGTGAGGTGGGGGAACGCATTGGTCGTCGACAAGTGAAGGAGGAATTTCAGCTGCCTTCTTGTTTGATTTCAACCGGCTCAATCGGGTCGAGTTATAAGCCCCTTGTCTTCGCTGGTGTGGTCTTCTTCCAGGAGGTGTTTGGCGAAAAGAGATTTATTGTCTTTCTTCCGGAAGCTGTTCATGTGGACAGGACCCGATAGCACATGAACAGCTTCCGGAAGAAAGACACTAAGTCTCTTTTCGCCAAACACCTCCTGAAGCCTAGGTCGTGCAATAAATCTTTCGTGTGTAATTAAAAAGTTTTTCATTTCATTTCATGGTTGGAAAAATTCCACCACGTTACTCCTGAAACCGTCGAATGAATGGAAAAAAATAAGCCAAAACGCCAGCAGGCTAAATTATTAAAAAGTTCTTAGATGGAAAAGATTATTTGCATACATAATAATTGCATACATGAATAATACATGAATACTACATGATACATGAGTAAATGCTTACATATTTCCCACATTTTTCTGAGGGAAATAAAATATTGTTGTTGTTGCTTGTTGGTAAAAAATGCAAGGTTACTTCAGTCGCACGAATTGCCATGGGAACTCCCGGACTGATAAAACAATCATCTTGTGACATCGGAAAATGAAATGGTCATCCTTGTCTTTAAAAAGAATTAAATTTGGTTTTTTTTTTAGAATTAATTGATCATTACTGTAATATCTCATATCCTGAACCCAACTGAAAAATTTATAATATGTTTATTTTATTTCCTTGCTCGAAATTCTCCGAAGGAATGCTTTTTAATGCAAAAATTAACTTTTAGTCCACAGTTTAATGTAAGATGCTTCCTCTTGCTCCAGTGTTAGTGTATTAATAATTAATATCATATACCAAAGATTACTAGTATTCATTAGTCTATGGTTATATCCTCCCCTAATAGGTTTCAGCTTGATTTCTATAAATAATGCATCACGCGCCCGGCACCATGTTACAAACGATTTTTCAAACCAACTCCTTTTTTTCTCTCTCGCGTGTGTGCGTGTCATTCCCTCCTCTGTAGCATCAGCACGCGCACCCCCATGGATGTTTCCCTCGGCGAACTTTGAGGCGTATTTACGCACGTCACTCCGTGCATGGACGGGTTCGTGTTAAACTCGAATTTCTGACGCCGCGGCGACGCTTCGCATATTCTGGAAAATGGCGGCGATATTTTTTCCGTGAGCGGACCTGAACTTTCAGAACCGAAGCAAATCTGGTGCTCAGAGAACCATGAGGTCTACGTTTAGTGATTTTTATTCAATATTCTATATTTTCAGGCATAACTATGTGGAAATCCATTTCCGAGAAATAAGAAAAACGTACTCCGTATTTTTCCACTAAGATTTTTAATCTGGTACGACTAGTTTCAACACTACGGCGTCATCTTCCCAGATTAAAAATCTTAGTGGAAATATACGGAGTACGTTTTCCTTTTTCTCATTTGTATTCAATTTTAAACGCGTAGATAGTTAACTGAGGTATTCGGTGGAAAAATAAATGCTTGGCTCACGAGACTAAGACTTAGTTTGTAAAAATAATACGCCTAGGAAACTTATGAGACCAAAAATTGGTAGCCGTTGCTGGTTAATGTGCATTTTTAAGTGTTGTGTGCATATGCCCAAGGGCATGGTGGATACCGAACAATATGTTCCCATGCATCGACATGAATATCTAGAATGGTCGTTTCCCGTTTAAACCATTAAGTAATATTCACTAGGTGACGATTAAACGATTTAAAAAATGGCGTAAAATCAATGCGTGGTCCACTCCGTAAACATCTGTGGAATTCTAATCTCCTGCATGTAGAGTTTCATAACTTTCTACTCCAACTCATCAGGCTTTCTTGTCATTGCAATGCCTTTTTTGCATCATATACCAATATTATAGAGAACCATGAGGCCTAGGTGTAGCTAAGCGTATATAGCTGTATCTGCTCCAATATTCATAGTGTTATATTTTGCCATTTTTAAAAAACTTTCGCGACACTTATTTTTGTACGAAGTATGAATTCACCCATCCTTGGCTCAACTGTGATGAATGGTTACCTACCGGTTAAGGTAGGTTTTTGACGGGCCTTAGATTAGATTGACCGCTTAACATCTAACTTTAATTACTCTTCAAATATGCCTACTTCGCACCCCCTATCTTTCTACCCAAAATCCCTATTATATAATCCTATCCCAAACCCCGCTCATACAACATACTACCCTCCATCACCACCTTCAACGGCCCATTGCCTCTTGAGTATATTCCCCTTCCATCTTCGCCTCCTTCCTGTCTTTTTCGGATTTGACGCAGCAAACGCCTCTCCTCCCCTTATACCTCCTTTCTCGAAACTTCTTCTTTCTTTTTCCTCTCTCTCTCTGTCCACTTCACCTTCTCTCCATCCTTCGCCAAACCCACACCTCTCTCAAAAGCCTCCAGTCTGCGCTCCAATCATCCTTCTTCCTCTCTCCAATGGATTTCGAATCCATTCGGACCTCTAATCATAATCTGTTGATATATCCAATTTGATATATCAACAGATAATTTAAGAAGAATTGCTCCAGTATATGTATTTACCACCACTGATTACAGTGACGTATCTCATTTTTAAATTTATAACTTATTTTTGTAATGTAATTATGTTTTCACTTCTGAGTCATCGTTTAAGATGAATAGGAAATTATATTCACCCGGAACCTCTTTCTCACCAGAAAAGAATTTCAGCCGCAATGATCGATATAAAAAATTGTTTCCACAGGCTGCGAAAAAAATCCTGATGGAAAATCAATTATCATCTTCGTGTATCCTTGAGACGTGGGTCAATCGAAGACTAGTGGAAATTACGTCACTAGGTTTTCAAAATTTATTGACTGAACACATGAAAGTACCTTCTTGGAAAATTTTGAATTTTCCTTGATCGAAAAGGAGTGAAATTATTTATCAGAAAAATGATTTTGCTTACTGCTAAGTATGCTTCTTGACTTAACCCTAGAACATGTTCCTACCCTGTTATCTACGGTTTTTTTGTTTTTCTTAATTTATGCATAAAATATTATTCCTCTCTAACAAATTTTCCCAAAAAGTGAATTTCAGTTCAACTATGTTGTCTTAAAAAATGGTTTCCTCAACTATTTTAACTCACGAAATGTTATAACATCTTCTTAATTTGTAATTGAGTGATAACATGTTTAACGGAGACGCACGACTTAAAAGCGATTTCCCATTAACGAATGTTTTAATGGAGATAATTATGTTCAAATTAAATAAACGTCGATTACTGAAACAGAGTGTATGAAAATATTCAGGTTCAAGTGGGAGTACAATCCGAAAATGTTAGCACCTTTCTGGTGTCTTGTCGTCGGTCACTATAGAGATACCTCGTCATATCTGTTTTTCCTAATGAAATAAAACAGTAAGTCAATTATCAGACTTTAATTAATTGTGATTATTGAATATTCAAACGTTTTCACATGTTCGTCATTCCTCAACTCATTGAGATGTTCGTAATTGACATGGTCCCGTGATATATAAATGGAGGAAATGCACGTCTACTTTTGACAATCGTGCTCCTTGGTCCCCCCCCCCCCCCCCCCCCCCCGCCCCCTTCCCGCGACCCAACGACGATCCGGGCGAGAGTGTTTCTCCCCCTGCGCATCCCGACCCTCGCCCCCCCAACACCCCACCCTTT
>WURS02100672.1:0-23535 GCA_011762765.2 Rhinocypha anisoptera | reverse complement strand
AAGTGACTTCAATACGGATCCGGCGTTTCCCGAGAGTGTTGGTAGAAAGGGAACGGAGTGCTTGTTGAGACGCAGGAAGATGGAGGGAGGGGAGTTCTTCTCAAGCTGAGCATATTATGAAAATCCCATCCCGGCGATTAGTTACTCACCCCTCTTCCTCTCGTTTTTTAAAAAAAGAAAGCCCTTTTCATCTCCGCGCCGACCTTAACCCATCTCCTAACCCCTTATCGCCCTTCCCCTCGACATGCCCCTGCCCACGTCTGAAGGAAATCTTCGAATACAGTCGACTACTCTCTTGTCCCCGAGGATTTAGTGGTTTTTGTCGAAGTCTCGAACTCTGTCAAAGACGTCCTTGAATATTGCGTCGAGCTTTCGGCCAATTCTCTGGCCGTTTAATTTATTCGGTGAATGACGTCGGGGATCGCGTATGCCCGTAAATGTTGGCACTAGTAGTTCTTGTAACGATATTTATTCAGAAATATGGCGTAAACTAACCTCATCCATTAAAGTATTTTCTGTCGCGTAGAAAAGATTGTTATTTATTATCCATCTCTCGTTTTTTAAATGATTAATATTTTCATGTTTTTAGGATTCGCAGTTAAAAGGTAGATGAAACCATCGGCATGTAAAGGTTTTCGTTCTAAAACAGATATAAAGGGAGTAAATATTCCCTTTATGGGAGTATGTACTCCCTTGAGTGATCGGCGAATAAACCCAATAAATCGCTGTCGTCTTGTTTTTGTCTAGTTTATTGATAATTATTGATGGTTTGACTATTCATTCTTATAAATCCAAGTCTCGGATATGTGATGTACGACTCTGCGCAATCCTTTAACTGAATACTCTCATTGAGTTAGCAAGAGGGGGTATTTCTTAGTGATCACTCCTGAGTGTCTGATTCAAGTGGCTGCCCCAGCCAACACCGTAATCATATTATGAGGCAACACCATAATCACATTATGGTGTTGAGAACAAAAACAGCACATTTCCACAGAAAAAATAAAACTTTTATGTACAACGTACGTTTCAGCTCACTGAGCCATCATCAGGTACAATGATGGCGGAGGTATCAGGATGGCATCAGGTATCAGGTTGAGGTATCAGGATGGCATGATGGCATCAGGTACAATGAGGGCTCAGTGAGATGAAACGTATGTTGTACATTAAAGTTTTATTTTTTCTGTGGAAAATTGCTGTTTTTATTCTCAATATGAATCTCTTCCACCATATCACGCCTGACTCGGTGAATATTATGGTGGCTGAATTGGGCGAGCTTAATTTCATTTGGTTTAAAAAAGCCTGTATGTTACAGTTCCCACGTAATACGAGGGAACGGTTCGTATCTCGTTTTTGGTTGCATGTGGGCCAGGATTATCACATGGTCTCTTAAGAGTCAATATTTTCTGATCTCTCCACAGATTGGTTCCATTCAACTTTTTTAATGTGATTCCTAGGTAATGGTAGTAACTCTTTTGATATACTTGTGTTTTGTTTCTTAATGTTAATTTAATCTGTGGTGCTTTAATAAAACTACTGACATCCGCTTCCTCCCAGCCCTAGTGGGCTCTGAGATCACTCAATTCTCGACAGAAATAAGAATATTTTTAGGAAGACAATTGTTGTACTCTTAATTTTATAGAAAGTATTAAAAATATATACTGACTTTTGAGTCCGTGGAAAGAAAAATACACTTAAGCTTCTAGGGTAATATTCCTATATTGTATTTGTATATGTTTTGGAAAGGTTCCCTTGTCCTATCCTTGACAAAATACCTCTACTTCTGGTCTCAAATATCAACCGTCTAGTAAATGACCTCCAGGAATATAATATGACCTCGTAACGCAAGGGCGAAGCGCATAGTACTAGAGTTGTGGTTTTATACGCGTGAAAAAAATGTGCATAATATCGATTCCATACCCAAACCAAGCGTATACAGTAGCGAAAATTTTTGCTGTTAAGTATTCCATTATTTGGGTATCTATTCAGGTGATGACAGACTTCAGGGCAATGGACCATGAATTAACTACAGTATGTTGTATTTAATCTAATAGTAATGGAGCTTGGGTCGGTGCATGTCTAAGAGTTGTAAATATCGATATTACGGAGAAATATCTACCAATGATGAAATGCTGAACAGAAACTCTATGTTTACTTACTGTTTACAGCTTCCCTTCCACAGTAGAGTGATGTTGTTGACTTAGAGATTCTGTCGAAGGTGTGTACGCAGCTGTAAAGGGAGCCCTATCGAAACCGAAATATTGCAAAAGATACTTTCAGGTACAATAGTCCTGTGAGTAGTGTTCACTTACTGCCCATAGGGTTTCTGGTGTTACTATTGGTCTTCATACGCGGGAATGCCAACGTTATTTTTTTTTAGATACCAAATGTAAATGGGAACACGCAGCTGTCACTGGGGAAGAATTTGTCCCCTCAAAATTTATGTAAATTTTAAATGCTCGTACAAGGCTACTTCAGAGTGGGACTTCACCATCCATCAAATGCGTCGTTCACTCGGGAATAGAAAGATGTCCTTACATGCACACGAGTTCATTATAACGGCTTCTGAGAACAAATTGTTATCAAAATAAAATAATAATATTTTAAGGGATATCAAAATTGAGATAGATCTCGCACTATGGCAAATTTTCATATCTAAGTCTCTACTTTCAGGATTTTTCATGCCCTTAATTTCGATTCCTGTTCATGTAAAACGTTGAAATGTTATTTCTCCCAAACAACCACTTAATTGTCAGGCACATCACGATTTCTCTAACGGAATACAAAGATTTTGAACCCGGTATTTTTTTACCCAATCTGATTTAGACTTTGTAAGACTTCAAATTCAATGAATGTTTATCGCATTATTTTTTTATTTGTAAGGATTATAATCAGCCATTGTATTGTAGCTTAGTTTGTATTCTTTGAATGTAGGAAATGCTTACTAATGTTATTCGTGGAAGTTGCTAATATCCATAACAGAGAAGGTACAGTATACTTTTCCACAGACTTTAATAAGGGTACTACGAATTTCACCGGTCTTATACCTAATAGGTGATTATTTAATATTGCTTATCACTATCAGATGTATCTCTGTGTACATACGATATTTTCTACCTTAGAGCCTGCAACTCTCAGGATTCTAGATTACTGCATTAATATTTTCTGGGATTGTCGTAACATTTATACCAACTTATACAAACTTATGATCCTATGATATACAAACTTATGATCCTATGATAACGGTATAGTGAGTTAGTCCCACCTACCAAGTGGATTTCGCTGGAAAAATGATAGTCAGAGGAAACCTTGAATTTTTTCTAAGACAAGATTAAAAACGGAGAGTTTTTCTAAGACAAGATTAAAAAATACAGAATGGTCGGTAGTTAAACCATTAATTATGCTGTTATCGTTAGTTAGTCCTTGTTTCATATTTTCGATATAAATTTCATGGTTTCTACTTTTATTTTTTAGTGAATAACCTCAGCCCAGATGTCATCTTGATGGTTGAAAAGGGTAAAACGATGAATACAAATGAACTGTAGATGACACATCTGCCGGAGAGTTACACTTCCCCAATCGTTGTCGCCTTCTCCTCAAATAGGAACCTCGGAGTTGAGTGTAAAAAAAACTCTTCGTCGCCAATTCACGCTCGCGACAAGCATCCGCCTCCCCTTGAACTTCAGCTCGACTGATTATTATTTTCGACATTTCATTTATGATGGTTTACCGAAGAAAAACACCTCTCCTTGTTCCCCGGGGAAAGCCGTTGAGGCAGGTAGAAAAGAAGAGTTCCTGACATCTTATGCTGCTTGGGACCGAAAACGCAAACGGCATAAATTCCTAACCGTTCGCCATCGCGAGACGCACCACGATTATGGTGTCCGAAGAAGTTAGCTCAACTGCTCTTTCTTTATCAGTCCTATTTATTATAAACAAGGTACCTCTTTCGGAGTGTTAAGGGACCTCCGAAATCTTAGTCAGTATTATCGTTAACCTTGGGCGTCATTCAAAGTCATTGTTTCGTTGTGTAATTGTCAGTCATTGTGACGGAATGTAACTGTAGTGTCATTCGCTTATTTCTGCGAATAAACAAGGAGGAAATTTTCCGAAGAACCATCAAAAGAGAATGAACATATACTTATAATAGGGGAACTGATAGTGCCGGCCGTGTTAGCCGAGTAGGGAGCGCTTTCGCCGACTAACCCGCGGATATGAATCCCCCTCAGAGCATGGATGTTGTGTTTATCTAAAATTAATTTTCCTGATTTGGTTGGCGTCAGCAAGGGCATGCGGTCGTAAAAAATGTGCCAAAACCACTCAACAAAGAGATCCCAGATTAATAGGGAAAATTCTTAGGAAGAAAAAAAAGGAGCAGAACTGATAGTACTGAAATTAAGTCATGGAAGTTTGCGATAGAGAGAAAGAATATCTATTTTAGATAGAATGGTATCTGGTAGGAGGTATGCAGAATTGAAAAGAGGTTTACGTTAAGGTAGCTCTAACCTGGAGTTCATCAACTAGCCTTAGCCGGTAGATTACCTTTCATGCATCGTAGTGCTCTGATACGTATTTACGGTTCATAAATATTTCATTCGAGATTATGTCGCCATCGTTTTCGCTGCTACAATGGATATTTTAGTACCGGAAATATCCTCTCAAGCAGCGAGAAGATAGCTTCCCCTAATCACCTGACACCGAAGTTTTCCATTCAAAGCGTGGCTCACCGATTAATATTTTTTTTTAAACCTGGGACTATGCGTATAATATATATCTACTTCCTTTTTAGATAAACAATCGACGTAGAATTCGCACATCCTCATCAAGATTCATTCATTGATGTCTGTCATTTACAGTAGTGACTGGATATTCGAAACGTTCACTACGCTGGGTTATGCAGAAAACTATAAGTATTCTTTCGTTGAGAGAGGTTTCTCTTCGTCAAAATCATAAGTAATTAATACGGTAAGAGACTTGAAGATTTATCAGTTACGTAAATCTAACTTGTTTTCATTTATAACGTTTAGGAAACTTGAGAAGGGAAAATGAAATGTTATTTTGATTTTTAAAAATTTTTTTAATAGTGAGCGCTGATTTGTGATACGATTTAACGTTTTAATTAGGTAACTTAATAGTCATATTTTTCTTGTTCTTTATAACATAAAAATATTTTGCTATATTTGGTGAGTTTACTAAAATCAAAATAATCATTTACTTCAAAATGTGTAACCCAACACAGTATTATGAAATATCTAAACTTAACTGACATTCTAAAAAAATATGTTTGTTAGGTTTCAGCGTATGTTTTCCAATTAGCCATTAACAAATACTTCAGTGTTTTTTAGCTGTTACCTGCCCCGTTCAAATAATCATGGAATATAATGTCATACAAACTCCAAATTACCTTTAATAAATTTTTAATAGACTGGTGGTTAATTTTCTTTTCTATTTTGCTTTATTTGATTCTAGAATATTGTCAGTAAATTACTTCAGTAATATTATCCTTCCCCTTCAATCTCAAGGCTTGCTAAAATAACTTAGCTAGTAGATGAATGAGCTAGTAAATTTCTCCGTCTCATTTACTGGGCAGTATGCTGAAAACTACGTGAGGCTTTTACAGCTGTGAGACAAATTATAACTGACTAATGAACTGTATTGCAGTATTTTAAGATTTGAAAAAACAAAATGTATTATTAGATCAAATTTTCTTTTGACTTCTTTGGTCACGAGACGTGAGGTACAGTTGGTGTATCACCTTAAGTTAACGAGAATTTTTCTCATAGACGTCGCAAAGCCTCGTTGAAAGGCTGCGGGATTCCGAAATAGCACAATGGAATTGCCCCTTGAGTTGATATTCCTATTTTCACGTTCCAACTGATCACATATCTGTGCAATACTGTGACTTACAGATCCACCTTCGATTAGTTCCAACATAGCAGCTCTTTTTATTAAGGGTCGAGTGACTTTTGTAGGTTTTCCAACTCTTAAATGACGTCTTCTCTCTTCTTTCTCTTCCACTCTCTGAATCCCTCTCCCCCACCCCAATAGTGCCTCAGCGGATCCAAGATGACCTCATCCAGTCTCCTTCCCCTCCCCTTCCTAGTCTTCTTCTTCCTGCATTCCCCTGCGCCCTCCACGGCGGCCACCCTCGGACAGCCCAAGGCCTTCGTCCTCGCCTGGCCGCTGACGTCCTCCTCCATCCCCGCGGCTTCCGCCGATGGCGCCGAAGACGACTACCAGCCGGAGCAGCAGGCCGTGGACGCGGAGATTTTCGACCGTCGACTGGGTGCCTGGGAAATACCTCTCTGGAGGTCCGCGCTCCAGGGGGGCGGCGCCTCTGCCGGCAGCGGCAGCAAGGCTGCCGCAGCGGACCTTTCCCAGTACGTCGCCGGCATGGACAAGAGAGCCCTGTCGATCCTCTCGAGGTGGGGGGCCCTGAAGGAGGCCCACCTACCCTCGCGACGCATCGACAAGGAGTTCTTGCCCGTGGCCCAGACGAGGAGTCAGACCAGCTCCATGAGGCCCATCAACCAGCCCCTCCGCTGGGGCCGGTAGGATAGCTTGCCAAACTCATTTCCCCCGCCACTTCTATTATCTCTCTCTCTCTTTCATCTCACCTTTATGCGTGTGTCTTTGCCGTTTGGGATCTCATAAATGGAGGGTCGAATGTTCATGGCCATTATCTTTTCGTTTCCTTTCGTCCTCTCCATTTTAAATAGGGTATTAAAAAATTATTTGGAGCCTTGGTATTCCAGCTAACTTATTTATTCCGTTAAGTTGCTTGTTGCTGTGAATCGGTGGTAATGGAACCAATAAAAATAATTTGTGTAGTATTCCCGTGTTTTAATTCGAGTGTTCATGTGAGTAGCAAAATGACCTGATCTCAATCCCAAATTTTGTTATTCAGTCTAAAATACGGAGTCCCTATCGATATGCATATTGAGCGAAAAGAGAAATGAAGACGGCATTGGATATCCTATATGGGCATCATATTGCTCGTCTGAATTTTGATTAACGTCTTTTTAGTTTTTAATTACTGAACTGCGGTTCTGAGACTGACTGTTAGATGTGAGCATTTTCGTCGAAATCAAGAGTGGTATCAGGTTAGATTGTCCGCATTTTATTTTTAAACCAAAATATGTTAATCAGCTTTAAATGGGAATATATGTATATTTTCAGTGTCACTATTTACCCCAAATTATTCTATAGCAAATGTAAATTAAGTAATAAATAAAGCAATTTCAGAAAAAATATTAAATGTTATTGTTTACAACCGTATTTCCTGCATTGATGGAGAGCAGTTTCATAGAGTTAACTTGAAGAAAAGAAAATCAAAAGTATTAATTTTTTCAATGGATGGCATTCCTTTTTTATTGCTGCAATTATTCTAATAATGTGATTCTCTTGTTAGTCATATTGACATTTACGTGAGAATATTATCCCGATACTGTATCAGCTATCAAATTTTTACCCAATAATTGGAAGTTTGGCTCTGAAAGCTAACAGGTTTCCACCTCAGAGTAAGAATTATAACTCTATGGTTTCCACCGTGTTTGTTGGATTTTGGCGACACCAGTTTCGCCGGCATTCCTGTTGGCGTCTTAGGGTCAAAGGTATCTCGCCAAGGTTTTTGCTGCCAATATATAGGACGTCCCGTCTCGTGGCTGCTTCGTGATTGATAGATTGACGGAGGGTCCTTATCCATGCACTGTGTAGAGGATACATGTCCTCCCTCTTGAAATCTTCCGGTTCTTTTACTATTTCAATGGCCTCCCGTATTAATCTGGGGAAATATCGCTTCTTCTTGGCCAGTACCCGCGTCATCTCAAAATCTATTTTGTGGCCCGGTTTCTTGAGAAGACGAGGGTACTGGCCAAGGAGAAGCTATATTTCCCCAGATTAATAAGGGATTCTTTTTTGAGGTACTTTTTTATACTATAAATTAATTTTACTCAAAAGTTAAAAAATATGATCATTATTATATTTCCTTTTTGTTCGCATCTTTATCACGTGGATGATCCAAATCAGATAATGTTTGCGATATATATGTATATGGTTTGCGACGACACAAATAGTACATAAAAAAATTATATATGTATATATATATCACATAACCAATGACATTTTGTGGTATAATTGTAGAGACATAAAACCAACAGAATGGGAGGCCATTGTACAAAATTTTTGGTGAATGAGTAGGCAACATTCACCAATTGTACGTTTGTGTTCAATTCTTCAGCTTCTATCAATCATTGATGATTCCAATAATTCATGAAGACTTCTTTGGTCATGAGTTCTGACAGAGGTAAGTGAGAGACTACTTTGGTAGCCTCAAAATAGAGGATTTGGTACGTAGTTAAATAAGTTTTCTATGTACCCTAGATATACATACTTTTCCGAAAGATGAACGTAACAAATTTCTCGCACCACTCATCGACCAGCAAATTATAGCATGGATCGCTATTCTTAAATCGAGATGGGTAATACATTACGTAAATAAATGAAATGTAAATATAACCACAATCGAAAGAACATACTCGACAATGTATATTTTCAGTAATAGCTGGTACTAGAGGTTGGGTGGATTAATATGTGTAGGAGGGAAAATATATTTTTACACATTGTATTAATGCTAGTAATAGTAGTTGACTACTCTACTTGAATTTGTCATCTGAAAGGCATGAAAATGCGTCAACTCTTTCCGCTAATTATAAGTGAAACTTAAAACATAGATACTATTCACTGTATTAGTGGGGCTATCAGCGTATAGCTTTCTTAATAATAATATGTAATAATAAAACTTTTCAATTACTATTCCATTACATATACTTTCATTTTAGAAACATTAAGTAATTTTCGTCTTAATGTTTTCGAGTGCAATTAATATTTAGGGAAACATTTGAAATCAAAATACATAGGTACTCATAAGTAAGCACATTTTCTTTGGTTAATAAAGTTATCATAAATTTGCCCACTTGGCTATCTTTCCTAACACCCTAAATTTTGTAGAATAATTCATTTAGAGAATGCACGTATATCAAATAATCTACTCAAGTCATATAAAAAGGTGGTTAAACAAGATACATGCGCTCAATGAGTTATCGTTTCTACGGTAACTAAGTTGTTAAAATTCCGATTCGCTTTTGTTTTATCAACAACGCTTTACCAAGCGTTATCTACTCTAAGCGCTATCTTCAACCACACCTTGGTCGATTAAAACCTGTTACCTGCTCTTCTGGTTTAACTTCATCGGAATAGAATTCAATAATAATTTGGTAAGTATCACTTTTATTTACATATTAGCCAATAAGTACACCACCGAGTTCAAATATTTGCGCACGAAATAGCATGGTGTCGTAAACTTTTGTGCAGATGAACTATTCCCACTTAGGTCACGTTTGGCTAAATAATCGAAAAATTAATGAATTTTAGTCAACTCTAAAATTTTTTAATAAATTATTATTCCTAAATAAATCATCGCTTCTTAAATGTAGAAAAATATTTGTTACTCGGCTATACTAAAACAAGTACAAAGAACGATATGATCGCTATTTCATAGCGAATATAATTGTAATTAGCCTACCCTCTTTGACGATATCGTTTTCCCTAGTGAGCACTATTTTCGTGTGTGACAATAATATATAGTAAGTGTAAGTTTTCACTATAGATATATGGTACCGAGTAAATATAATTAATGGCCTATTTTTCATGTAGCTCTGCCTGTATCACTGCTAAGCGACATAGTGATACATTTCGGTAACAAAACATTCTTTTTGGTCAACGGCCAAAATAATATTTTATTGTAACACTTAAAGTATATTTTTAGAATTCATATTATATGATGGCTAATATCCTCTGTTGCGTTACCCCATTTAAAGCTAAAGTTGGTTACGTAATTAAGGAAAACAAAATATACATTCAAATTTTGAAAACATAGTTCATTGATATTAAGACTCCCTTGTCGTGTAACATACACAAGTTCTTGAGAGCGACAGCTCGATAAGCGCTATTTTCAATCACGCTATTTGCTATGATTTCTCATGAGGTTACTGTAATCCCACCACGGCAGGAGGTCCATATCGTAGTTTTATGAAAAAAGGCTATCATGTGTGCAGAAGGAAATAAAATGTGCATTGACTGATTTTCTCCAGAGGGTGTATAAGAAAATAGCAGATCATCTGACCCGCTTCTGTAAATATTTAGCAATTTGGAGAACTAAGGTGATGAAGATTGAGAGGTTGGATCACTGATGAGTAATATGCCTGTAACATAATTAACCAGATATATATGTTTGCGAAATTTTAGGATGACATTGGGAAATTATCCTCGTTGGGGCATACTTTTTCCTCTACTTTTTTTGCTCTTCTCGGAAATGCGTAGGATCGAGAAATATTTGCATTTAAAATCACTGAGGGCCATCCATCACCCCTTTTTAAACACTTAAAACTTGAAATGAAAACAAAAGCAAGGTACAACTCAGCCACGAAGGCCTATAAATGGGTTAATGAAAACTAAAAAGTGTAAAATTTGCATTTATTCGATACAGGGTGCTCCTCTATCTAATTAACTGTTGGGGGAACTCCAAAGGCTTAAAGTAGATTGTAGCATTTATGGAAATAAAGAGAGTATATTATTAGGAAAAAATAATAGGTGACGAAACGAAAAGTAATAACAAGTAAAGATGACCGTTTTTCTAAGCGAATTTGGATCTACCTTTGGTCTTCACTTCAATAATTTGAATTAAGAGAAATAATTGATTTATTCGTCGAGGAGAAAACATTTGATTTTTTTATTTTCATCAGAATTAGGTGTAAAAAAGTTACAGAGTTTAGATAATTTTATTTCACTCAATTATGTCTCACCGAAAATGATACAAATGTTACTGAATGGAATGAAAAATGTTGCCTTTAGCTAATGTGTCCTTTATTAACGATCGGTACCCCATTTGGGGGTCATATCATAAGGTATTTGCAAAGAAAACAATGTAACAAAATATTATGCATCGTTAGTCAGTCGTATATTCAATTAATTTTTTAAACAAAAGTGAGAAAGTTAAAACAAAAATTCATTTCTCCAACTTCCATATTGCTGAAGAAACTCAGTTATCCTAAGTTTTGTTAACAGAGAATGCCATTAAAATCGCTGTTTCCCCAGACCAAGCGGTCAAATGGCGTGTTTTATCAACTAATTTTAAATATTAAAAAGTTATTTGCATCCAGTCAACTACATTCTATTTCATCATTACTGAAAATAGGGTACCTCCAATATCCTCTAGGTCCTAGATATAATTAAAAAATGAGATATTTCTTTTCATCACACCGCGACATCATCACACTTGTATATGATAGCATATCGTATGAATACAAATCAAAATGAGCACATTTCATCCGGAATACCAAAGTCTATAAATTTTATATTTTACAATCTATTTATTTTTGAAAAATGTCGTAACTCGATTCTCGGATGCATTTGAGGCTGAGAAAGATTAAAAAGCGGAGCGGAATGCAATGCGAAACCATCCCTTTGTTGGAATTACTCAAGTCAGATTGAAAATGACAAACGTAAGAATTTTTCATTTATTTGTGCTTGTGTACAGTTATTGAACTATATTTTTAAATTACATCATCAAAAGTTGCTTCTGGAGCATTCCTTTTTGATTGAAAGTATTGCAAGACTTGCCGACCTGCTATGACTCATCGGTGTCCTATAGCAGTTCCTAATTAATTGTAACTTCAAGAAATATCTTTCTCAAGCATTAACTGATACAATAGTTGTACATAAGTAAAATAAAATTTTATTACGAGGATATAGAGAAAAATGATGATATAATGACTCAGAAAAATCCCACTTAACAATGACCATAAGAATTTTCCAAATTATCCACTATACGTCTTTTATGATGAATTTTACGGGTCGCAAATGATTCTGTAGTCGTATTTGTATAGTGCTATCTTTCCTTCCAATTATATTTCTTTGACCTTAACTAGGAGTTTTTATTTTCATTTTTTTCACTTCTTCCACCAAAACTCTTTAGGAAACTAAAAATACCTATCCTTATGTGTGCGGTGTGCTTCTCCCTACTGCTCAACAGATTTCCTATTGAATTGGAATATTTCGTTCAGTAGGTGTTATATGTACCTTGAGGAAGTTTACAAATTTCAATATTAAATTTTTGTCCTTGGAATATGTTTTTCAGATTGTAATAAATTTATGAAATAATAACGTTGACTGAAAGGAAGCTATTTTATAAGAAATTTTATGTGAAGGTCTTCTAGTGTTTAGTTGGTTTTGAGAAAGCCTTCGACAGAGTAGAGTGGACGAAGATACTGAGGTATTTAATTATATGGGCGTGGACTCCAGGGTTAGGCGACTTATACAGGAGACCCATACATGTCCGGCAGTAAGAGTTAGGGTACCAAATGTAGAATAGGGATGAGAAATGGTAGGCAGGGGAATATATTACTGTCATATGTCCCTTCTTTTAAATGTATAATCAGGGACATGGAAATGATTAGATGCGAGAATAAAAGTCAGTAGAGAGCTAAGTAATCCAAACAGTTTGGCGGATGATCAAGCTATGGCATTACGCTCTGCCAAAGGTTTGAATTCCTTACTGAATGTATTGCAGGTATAGCGTGGGACTTTGGGAATGAAAATTAACTAGTAAACATAAAGTTTATATGATTTTCAAAACTTGAGGATCAAAATTAATGATAGAATTAGGAGCAAATAATGTAAGGAAGGTATATTACTTCAGTTACTTCAATAGTGTATAAAAAGTAGCTGGATAAAGGTGTTAGATCATAAAGGGAAGAACATGTGTAATGTAAGATTCCACCAAGGGAAAAAAAAATTTTGGAGTATTATTAATTATAAACCAGATATATGCCGTAGCGGTTAGTAACATCCTCGTAGGAACCCGCCTTTAACTGCTTGAAAACCTGTGATGATCATGATAAAAATCAGGAATGGTTTCTTCTGTTTACATTAATACATTGAACAAGAAATGGATCTCAGTATCAATGAAGAGAAGACCAAATACATGAAAAAGTCATTTTACAGAGAAAATATGACATGTAAAACATGGTAATTGGGAATTATAATTTTGAGGGCGTCAGAAAGTTTATATGCCTGATATTCATTATGAGTCATTGAAAAAAGGTCTCTGATAAGATCAAACAAAGGATGATGGTAAATATGCCTATTTTGAGAATGTGCCTTCCATAAAATCAATTTTTTTTGTCAAGGAACACGAAGTTAAAATTAATAAAACTCTGACAAGGGCAGTAGTAGAATACGGAGCAGAGACGTGGGTTTTATGCTCAGAATACTCCGAAGGTTTGACAGGGAAATTATAAGTAGAATCTGTGGCCTGGTTTGAGAAGGAGAGTTATGGAGAATTAGAATCCACTGGGAAATGAATGAAATAATAGAAAAGGTGTAGCTTCTTCGAGTCACTGCGGCTGACATAGTTGGGTCATGTTGATATGAGGAAATAGTACAGAATGGCCAAACTACTACTCAATAGCAGGATGGTAGGAAGTAGTAGGAGAGGTAGAAAATGGATTCGATACTAGAAATTGTAGAGAAACTGAGGGATATGGGAATGGTTACAAAGAGGGAGAAAACAGAAAAAACTGAATCGAGGTATATAATAATGATAGCCAAGGTCCACATTGGACTGTAGAGCTGTTCATGAGAAGTAGTGTTTTTGTGTTTTGGTGCTTCGACGGCTATGGTCATTTCTCACCTCTTAAAATCATAGAAAAACACTACTTGACAAACACGACCCATTCCCTAGGTGGGACTCGAACCTGTGACCCTAAACCATGTTCTCCAGATCTGCCACCGCACTCATGGGACTAGGGTGAAGAGACATGATGCGGTGGTCAGTTATATGGAGTGAGGCATGAAGAACCGGGGCCTCTACGTGACCAGAGAGGAGATATTTGATACAGCAAAGGGGAAACGGAAGCCTGACCTAGTTGCTGTCCACGGAGAAAAGATACTGGTGATTGACGTGCAGGTGGTAGGTGAGCAAGCTGACCTGGATAGAGCCAATACTTGGAAAATTTCTAAGTACAGAGACAATAGGTCGCTCCTCAGCGAGATCCGAAGGAAGAGAGAAAAAGAAGCGATTGAAGTCCTTACCGTCACCATCAGGACTCGAGGTATATGGAGCCGAAGATCTGCGCGGGACGCCCTGAAAGCGGGTATTATAGGAAAGAAAGATCTTAGGGTACTGGCCAGTAGGGTGGTAGTGGATGGGCTCGTTTCGGTGCATTTTCAACAAGTGCACCAAGATGAGACCAACGTGGGAGAGAGCCTGAGTTGGGTGAGCGGGCGTATGACGTTTGCCACCAGTCGGTTACTGCCTTCCATTCAGGTGATGTGGTTTTTAGAGGGTAAGGGCTTGTCCAAGTCCCACACTCCCCAGGGACACCTTCCCTGGGTGTTAGTAAATCATTTTCCGCACCACCTCCAAAAAAAACAATAGCCGGCGATAGTGCCACACCCAGGTCGGACCTTTTAGTCGAATCTGAATCATGTGATTTATGGATCAAAAAAAAATATTTAAAATCATATTTATACATAAATAATATCTCTTTATCTTGTTCTTAACACATCTTCTTCTAGATTATAATTCGTGAGGACATTTCGAAATTGAGCGGCTTCTGACGATGTGATTTGATGGCTATTATTTTATCCCACAGCATATAAACCACTTTAAAATTGAAGAATTTAAAAGGAAATCTATCACACAGATCAAATTAACGTTAAGAATTTTGTTCCATAACGTCAGTTTTATCAGTGTATTTTAGTTAATTTATTCTTGAGTTGTGTTCCAAACTCCTTTAATTTTTATTAGTGTTAGCTCTGTCAAGTCATTTAAGTTGAACTTTGATGTGAGAGGAATTTTGCCTGATGGGTACTCTTCTACTCTCGATCCATAATGAATCAACTTTCATGTTAAGGTGACGACAATTGGACCACTCCTTTACAAGACCCTTCTTATTGTGTCTGCAACCAACTGTTTCCTATATGTAACGCCTGAAGGCCTACCCACAAGGCACCACGTCTATCGTTCTCCCTAATATCGTTGTATAAAATGATTGCAAGAATGAGACCACTGCACCTCTGGACAAAGAAAAGGGAATAAGAGTGTAATTTAGGATTATTAAATCATTATTTAGAAATAAGGTGCTGGCAGAAAGAGTACGCAAAATAACTTTGACCAAAATATCGATGTGCAATGTGGTTTTACACCTGGCAGAGACACCTGTGCAGGTCAGATGCCTGAGCTTCATGAAGTTCTTGAAAAATATATGGATGTGTGAAAGAAAGTAAATTTAGCATTTGTCGAATTTCAATTAATTGAGTTGAATACGTACTACAGGTCAAT
Source organism: Rhinocypha anisoptera (assembly GCA_011762765.2). Taxonomy (NCBI): domain Eukaryota; kingdom Metazoa; phylum Arthropoda; class Insecta; order Odonata; family Chlorocyphidae; genus Rhinocypha; species Rhinocypha anisoptera. The sequence continues at coordinate 8,135 of WURS02100672.1, read as the reverse complement.
GGAGGAAATTTGTGGGTGGTGAGATAATCTGGAGTGAATGAACAGTTTCTGAATACTAAAATGTAATTTTTGCAAACAGTTGAGCAAATATTAGAATGAACAGAATATTACGTAATAGCTGGTGATTTAAATTGGTGTAAATCAATCATTCTTAATGTCACTATGTCTATTCAGTTGTTTTCCTGCATGAATTTATGAAAGTACATGGATAAGATAAGTGTAACGATTAGAGATGAAAATACATCATTTTCCTATGCGTCGGTGCTGCTTTAGTTCTGGGTGATAGAGCAGATGTCTACAAGACAAAAACATCAAACAGAGCAATCACTTTTATCAAAGAGAACAGGAGATACATGGTGAAAGTTGACTGATTTGTTTTTAGTTGACAGTATCAGATAAATCATTTTGTGCATCTTGGCATTTTGCATACCAAAAATGTATTAAGATACGTGAAGAGATTAAAAGATGCTCGAATTACGACAGAAAGGCACATAATACCATGCGAGGTATACTCATCATCAATGGTTAACATTTCGAAGATTGCTTTGTAACAGCTCTCCAAACTACCCTGTCATCATCTCTTAATTTTTTCGTAGTTCCTAATTCTAGCATTCATCATCACCTGTTTCTCAGGCGCTATACTTTCATACGCTTTTCCTTTCGTCAGTTCTTCGAAGTGCTTTTTTAGATATTCAGTGTATTCATTGAGGTTTCATCATGATTCTGTAGTGCCAAATTTCGATTGCATGTAACAACCTTTTCTCTGGGGCTCTTAATGACTCACATCCGTATTTTCCTTTTGTATTTTGTTTCTTCCTTATATCCAGACTAAAATACTTTGTCCAAGTAGTTGTTTTGCTGAAAGAATGTCTTCTTTTCTTGCGCTAATCTTCTTAATATTAACTTTACCTTTGAACTATTGGAGAACTTACTTAAGTAGCAAAATTCTTCCCCCCTCCCAATTGTGTTTTCCCTAGTCCAGTCTGACTATTGTTTTTTCTACTTCGACTGCAGACCATTATTTTCGTTCTATTTTAAGGTTCAATTTTTTTCATTTTTCATGCAGAAGAGTTACCTCGTAAAATCTTTTCTTTCTCTTCCTGTATACCATCCGCATGCACTTTTCCTTGTATTCTTTCTAACATTCCCTTTTTAATCTTCTCTCTAACTTCATTTAATGCCTTCTATGAAAACATTTAAGATCATTAGAAGTAGAGGGCACTACTCTCCCTTATTCCTTTCTTATTATTCTTCAGTAATTACCTTGTCGTAGTGGGGTATTCTGAGGTTGGCACGCCTAGCAACTTATGAGTTGCCCCTACTGGAGAGGTGGACTTCCGCTTCCGGTGCTCTGGTACGAAATACTGTAATTGATTACCATGATGCAATGGACAAGTATCGTAAAGTATGTCTGAATTCAGTTTGCTCCTCCACTTCCGGGTTAAGACTTAAGAAGTATAACAACCTCACATTACCTCACTGATACTTGCACTCCTCATAGTGTATCAATCGGTAAAAATCTTCCGCCTTCGTGGTTCGTTACGATCTTCCGGATACCCGCCTTATTGCCAGGTGGGTTTGTCTAAGCCCATAGAACTGTATGAAAGTTGAATTTGTTGTAAACAATGGCTGGAAATAAGTGCGAGCACCTGGGTTGCAATTCTAGTCGTTGTAATTCACCTAAGGTTACTTCTCCAATCAGTAAACCGACAATTACTAAGGATTCCCAATCAAAGAAAAAACTAAGAGCTAGCATAGAAAATCTCAATAAATATATTTCTAAGCTGAGGGCGTCCATTTTCCGACTGCGGAGTCGCAGAGACGTAATAAAAAAAGTAATCTTGCTAACGCCCTTTTTTCAGAAAATAAATTTAAGTCTAAGGAAGCATATGCCCTTACCCATATGCAATTGGCCTATAAAAAGTTAAGACCATGGAGGAAATAAGAACAAAATTTAGCCTTAACGATCTATTTCAAATCCCCAAACACCTACCGATTCCTCTTAAAAAGACCGAGACTTTCTGCTGTGTCAACAGTAAGGATTGGGAGTGTCTCAAAGTACATGTCAGGATTTAATGACTATTTTTTCCGGCAAATGAAGAAGAAAGTCTCCGTTAATTTTGATAGAAGTAGGAAATACGTAATTGTTTTTGACGAGATGTCACTGATGGAAAACTTTGAATATTCAAGTGCCATGGAAATCATTGAGGTTTTTGAGGATTTAGGTCATCTGGATATGAAAAGCAAATTTGGAAAACATTCATCAGTTTTCTTGATAAAAGGCGTGTATCACAGTTGGAAATTACCTGTAGTGTACTTCATTTCGGAACATGGGCTTAAAGACATGAATATACGAATTATCTTACTCTCACTGGTGGAAAAGATTTTCAAGGCAGGATTGCATCCTAGGGGATTCATTTGTGATCAAGCGAGCACAAATAGAAAAGCTATAAAAGAGATTGGAGTTTCAATCGAGAAACCTTTCTTTGAAGTAAATGAGAATAAGATTTTTTTGTATTTATTACGTTCCCCACTTGATTAAGTCGTTGAGAAACAACTTCTTAAACAGCAATTTCACACTGAACGGGAAAATTTTATAATTTTAAAATATGCGTAAAGTATTTAAAATTGATACGTAGAGCTCAACAACAAGAGTATTATGGAAATAAACAGAAGCTCACATCTGGCCTAACTGTTTTTAAAAAATGTCTGTAAAGTTGGCCACTCAAATCTCTAGCACCTCCGTTTCTGCAGCTCTGCGTACCAGCTACTGCACAGGTAAACTAAAACTAACATCAACCCTTCCCACAGCTGATTTCATTGAGGACATAAATAATACATTTGACGCCATGAATAGTAAAAGGTGTCCAGGTAATGCCGGCTTGAAAAGGATAAATATCAAAGTTATTAAACTGTTACAAAAAGGGTTGCAAATAATGATCCCTATAAAGAAAAAAGATGGAATCCTCCATGTTTTGATGGTTTCCTGCTATCCATCAATTCAATTTTATTTTTATTTCAAGAAATGGATGATGAATTCATTCCAACTTCCCGTTTTAATCAGGATGCCTTGACAAATTTCTATTCCCTTATTCATCAAAAAGGAGGATTTAACAGAAATCCTGCGGTGAAGGATTTTAGGACGAGTTACAGACAGGTATCAATGCGGTGTTTATTAAAGCCTCCGATAACATCAAATTATGACTCAGCTGATGATCAAATGCTGCAACTGCCTACCGATGAAGTAGATTCCAGCGTACTTCTTTATTTTCCACAGAAAATAATAAAGCTGATGAAAAGGAAACCGGAACATTCTTCTGAATAATCTAGTACGATTACTGAGACAGTAAGGGCAAAAATAGTCACCCTTCGGCGCTGTTCAGAGGTTTAATTTTTTGGCTACCTGGTTAAGCGGCTCTGTGAAAAATTTGAGTGCACACGGTGCAAAGAGAAGTGGGTAGGAAAAAAAGAACTGGGCGATAAGGCGTAGCTCCTTATTTTATATAAGACTTTCTTTGATTTAAAAGGAAAGTCTACTGACCTACTCTATCAGCCAAAGGAGTTTTCATCTCTCTGCAGTCATTCCTTAATGTTATTCTAAAAATATTTTCCAGCAATGTCCCATAAACATAATTTTAAAAAAGAATGATTAATAAAGTAAAAATGTGTCTGAAAAGGATTAACGACGAGAAGATGATACCAGGAGGGTGTATGACTCATCTTCAGTTTACTTTGGATTTATTATTCCAATGCATGATCAAAAAAATTGTAAGTGGATCCATACTTCCAAGTCTTCAGGAAAGGGCAAACTAAGGATTTTATCCCATAATTAGTTCCGAAGTGGTCATTTACTTATGTCTATGGCTGGGTTCCCGGGTACAGTTGAAATTTGAAAAACTTTTTGTTAACTAACTCAAATTGCAGACTCGATAGTAAAATTACAGCTTTTTTTGTTTTGGCGAGTATTAACGAAGTGTAATTTTTTCATGAAAACCACAATTTGTTAAATATACCTCACTGTGTTGTGATTCCTAATGGCAGAGAAAAGGCAGAAGTTCAGGAGGAACGGTGGTCGAAAATAAAGGCATAAGTGAAATTATAACCACAGTAATCCGTCACTTCAGTAAACAAGGATGTTTCAGCTGTTTTACCAAACCAACCAGTGGCCAGTAGTCATTGGATTAGTTAACCTGTGCAATAAGCAGGGAATAGAGGCAAGGATAGAGAAAATTTGCACCTAATTAGAGCAGAGGCTTTTTCCGTGCAAGTGTTTACTCAATTTTTTGTGATTACACGGTGAATTTATGATGTGCAAGTGTTCGCCAAACAACCAGAGCATCAAATAATTGCATCGTGAAAAAAGATTTTTAGAGTAAATTACACGAAATAATTATTTTATCGGGAAACAATTTTTTTATAATTACTTGTTTATCCATTCAAAAAAGAATGTTACTCCTATATACAGCTTACTTTAACGTTTTTATGATAAAAATGGTAATTATATCCCTGAGATGATAATACGATGACACGCTCTCACGATAAGATTTTTACGTTTTACTGTATAGCGATTATCACTCACACAAGCTCACCAAGAAATGATACAGAAGCCCTTTACTCATCCAGAAAGAAAGATGCTCTCGTAATTGATCGCAGAGTAGAAATCAAGCTCCCGCCTATTTGACAGTTCAGTTTATCTGCCGGTCATCAGGTTTTTAATTGGGCTACGCCACCCCGATCTTTCGCTACTCTCTTCGTATACTCATATCTTCCTCCTACTTTGATATACCCTATGACAGAGGGACTTGAAGCACGCGCGGTCTTGACGAGGAAGCTAAGCACAGAGAAGTAATTCGGCCCAAAGGCAGGTGCAAGCGTTGATAGATTTGAAGTTTCTCGGACGGTACCCTTTTCGCTATAGGAACTGTCGAGACATCTATTGGAGGGAAAGCAAAAGAAAAAAAGGCAACACAGTTTCCCCGTAAAGGTTAGTCTTCTATCTTACTCTATTATTTTAGCCAACTCATTTCCTTAAAATTACAAGTTATTACATTTAAATTTTTGTTTTTAATCTAAAAATTATCAATATTGTTACTTTATGCATGTTAATTATACACATATTCGCAATTATTATTTATGAATATTATTTTGTGTCAACGGTTTCATCCTTAGATTTCAGCTCTTCTTTCCTCGCTTTACAATGCCTATGTGTTTTCCTAAAGATTCGCCATCTCCTATTTTCATCCAGGTCTTATACGATTACAGCTGTTCAGTAAATGACCTCGGGATGTTCCACTTTGGATAATACTCGTACTTTCTTGAATTTTGGGCATTTTCAAGTCCGAAGCTCGATGACAACCCTATGTGTCACGGAGATTATGCATTACTTTTCTTTCTTACCTTAGCTATAGCTTAAAGTATACTTTAATCAGAGATTGTTTCTACCAGTTACCTTTCCATTGGGTATTTTATTTTACATTTTCTTTTGATGATGGGGAAGAATTTTTTAGTTACCATCCTATTTCTTCCTTATTCAATTCTTCATGCAATTCTCGTAGGATATTTCCTCTAAATAATTTTTTATTATATTTTCATTTAATTTATGAAGCACATTCTATATTTTCAGGCAGAGCTATGTGGAAATCCATTTCTGAGAAATAAGAATTACGTACCTGAAGAATTAGGTACCTGAAGATGACGTCGTAGCGTTGAAACTAGTTGTACCAGATTAAAAATCCTAGTGGAAAAATACGTAGCACGTAATTCTTATTTCTCAGTTATGTAGTACACTTAGATCAATAAATTCGATTCTTATTTTCCGAGAAGACTGTACATGATTACATTAGTCATAAAAACTTATAATCCCTGAATTCTAGAGTGAACCTCTATCAGCTATTCGTTGCCAACCTATAAATGGCAGTTGGGCTACATTCACAAAGTAAGAGAGATAAATGCCCAATCTACCAGACTTAGCTTCTTTCTTTTCGCGGGAAACACATGAAAGTAAATGCTCCAAAATAAATGACACTATTCCTAAAACCTAAAAGTCCTTAGGAGGATTAGCTAACATAACTTTAACTTTAACAAATTGAACGGTTTCAGGATTCTCTTCGTGGAAATTAATGATACCATAACAGAAGAAGAGCAACTTTCTTTTCCACAGGCTTTATTGTACCTACTACACGTTTCACCGTGACAGGACAACCTGACGTGAATAAAGTCTGTGTAAAAGTGAGGTGCTTTATTCGGTTATGGATACTTAACTTCGTTTTCTCACCCCCTGCCAATTACCTTTAAGTGGATTGCAGGGTACACGTGGATTTTACTTTATTTTCCAGGATGTATAAGGTTTCATAAGAATTGGGATCTAGTCTTGGCTAGACTGGCTTACTTACGGTATTGCTATCTGATACTATATGATTTCTATATTGCTATAGCTATATGATGCTGCAAGAAGGCAAAATCTGTAACCTCCATTCATTTTATAGATATTCCGCTGTTTGAAATATGACTTCCCCAACTACCACAGATTTATAACAGAATGGACATTGTTAGAAAACCAGTTTTTATTTATTTTTATCACCAGAAGTCAAACTCGTTCCTTATCTTTAGAATCTCTTCAGTTATCTCGACTTTCATCACAGCGCCGATTCTTACATTGACACACTTATTAATGGCATTCAATCACTGTAAATTATCTTTGAGCCCGACAGAGCGTTCCTCCATATCTTAAAGAAAAGTCGATTTCCGGTCACCTATCTTAACGAATATCATTATCATACGAATAGTACGGACATTATATGTTTAAATATTTCATTGATTTTAAACCACCTTCTGCTGAGAAATGACCATTGCCTACGGGTAGGTAATGACGGGCGAAGAGAGTCATGTAAAGGTCAGGCGGCATCAATTAACAGGGTGCATGGTATGAAATCGGTAAAATTTCAAGGACCCAGGAGAGATCAGATGGCCCCATAACTAGGGTAAAATAATGTAGCTTTTAAAAGGAAGGCCGGCAGGGAATTGACGTGCGAAACTCCATGGGTTCCAACGGCAAGGTTGCAACTGACACAGAACTCAGTCAAGCACTACACCTACTGAGTCAATAACTTATCAAGGAATGAACTTCTATCTAGCGCAATAAAAAAATGAAGTGCATAAGTCTACCCTCACTCCTACGAACACTATTTCATGGAATTCTTGAATTTGCCAGGTAAAGAATTACACAATATTCATTACTATGACTCTAAGCCTTTGTTAAGCAAAGTTCACTGTGGAGGCCGTCACTTGGTGGAATTCCATGATACGTAGAGTGATGGTTTTTTAAATAACTGTTATATTTCCACAAAAGGTAAAAAATTACAAAACACGACCGGTTTCGGCGATGATCGCCATCATCGTGTTTTGTAATTTTTTACCTTTTGTGGAAATATAACAGTTATTTAAAAAACCATCACCCTTTGTTAAGCTTTAACTACCAGATAGGTAGAAAAAGTGTATTATGACTCCCTGTTAGTACCATAGCTACAGTTAAACTCTTTGTTTATTTAGCTGCTGGATGAAGCCTCTAATAAGGGGTTAACCTTAAGGCTAGTAAAACAATATAGCGATATTCCGCTTTTAAACATTTATAGCGAGTTTATAAAATCATATAAATCTCCTTGTATGACCATATTAACTCGTAATACTACTACTATTTCATTTCTGCTTAAAGAGGAACTTTAGAAGGTGTGAAGTTGATTGAATTAGTGGTATTCGTCGTTATATTTGCCTGGCGTAATAACGAGTCGACACATTATCAATCCTTTTGCAATCCCGTAGGCTATATAACCCATTATTTTCTCTTCTTTCATCAAGTTATGCTTAAATGAATATTAGAGAAATAAAAAAATACGCGGGAAAGTTTTACCGGCTCCCATTTTCTCTCAATTTTCCAATTACAATCCGAGGCGAACTCGGCTAACTTAACACGGAATTTTGCCGAAGCGTACATGTTTGGCGACTTTTGTAGCAACAAATTGCTTATGTATTTATGCAGAAATTAGGATTAGTATTATATTTTGCAAAGTATATAGTAATTATTTAATATTAAGACGACTCTGTGTGTACGATGGATTGGAAATGCTTTTCGTGCTACT
>WURS02100565.1:0-23536 GCA_011762765.2 Rhinocypha anisoptera | reverse complement strand
TGGGTGTAGCAAAACTATTCACATTAATAAATAGTTAAGTGGAAAGCAGTGTTTAATTATTACAAGCAATCAATATTATTTTTATAATGTTTTTATCTGTGATCTATGGATTCAAAAATTATAAAAAAGGTTTGTACAATATTTTTTACTGCATCTGGAGGTTTAAAACCATGTGTGTATATTTATGTATATATATATATACCTCGTTCCCAACTCTCCCTACCTCCCCTTCCCTTGGACCCCCCAAACTTCCCTCTAGCCTCACCCCTGCTCATTCTCTCCTGAACGGACGAAGGTGGTGGTTCCACCAAAAATTCTTCACCACTGTGAGTTTTTTCTTTTTGTGTCCTGTCTTTATACGTTCCACTAGTGTTCAAACCAATATATATATATATATATATGAACACACACACAAACACAGAAATATTTTCCTTACCACATATGATTCAGATTCTGAAGTCACACATCTTGCAGCATAAGCACTATCTATCGATGCCTTGAAGATATAACATTGCTCCTTGAAGACCTTGAAGTCCTTCAGTATCCACAAACACTTACCACAGACACATTGTGGGTACATGTCCTCCTTCAAAACCTGTGAATTTTAAATGATTTACAACATAAAACACTTCAATATATCATGCCTGAACATGACGTTAAAAAAGGAGATTAGGTAAGTAATAAAGAGATTTCTTACATTCATTTGAGGAAGAGTGAGAAAACTGAGAATTACTTTCAACAGAATAAAACTGCTTTGGCATTCAGAGATTCTTTCATTCTTGTTTTAAAAATCTGTTTCAATTTAGTATTTCTTAATCAAAGGTTAGACATATATATTGAAGTTAGCATTAAACTGGCGCAAAGAAAAGTCTGAATCTGAACAACCAAAGAACCAAAGCAAAACCTTTCTCTCATAACTGGGATATATATATATATCTGTGAGTTTTTTCTTTTTGTGTCTTGTGTCTATATACGTTCCACTAGTGTTCGAACCTATATATATATATATATATATATGTATATATACATATGCATATACATATACCTATACATATACATATATATATATATATTTATATCTACCTTGTGTGTAAAAAATTTGTCTTGTACCTGAAGATGGCTTTGCAAGCCGAAACGCACGTTGTACGCATAAAATATTTTGCCCAAAAGTGCATTATCTTTTATTCATTCAGCATGGAAAAATCCTCATTTTTCCATTATCTTCAAATAAAAATGATCCTTTCTGGACTCGAACCTAAGCTAATTTCTTGCATATACACACACACGCATGCATCATGTTTTAATATTTGATGACGGTATTGACAAGTTGTCGTAATTCAAAGTAGCAAGATTATGTTGGGAAATTCACGAGTATAGACATATATATTTAGAGTATCATCACTATTAGAGAGTCTGAGATGAAATACTGTAATATAGGGAAATAATTACGTCATCACTTTCTTATTAATTTCCGAAAAACTTTATGCAAGTCCAAAAATACTCTTTAAATTTACTTGTCCAACGCTAACGTAGGTTATTGTCACCACTCAAAGCTGTGACGCTCTCATCAAGGAATTAAACTAATTAAACTGCAATGTTTCCCAAAAATATAACCACTTGAAATATACTTTTATTGGCACCGTTTTGGTTTGAAGTTAAGTATTACTAAAGCGTGTCATATATGTACTACAAATATAGAAATGTGCATATTCACAGTAAGAATTTTGCCTCTATTCGTAGTTTGTAAAAGGTGTTTATGCCACTCTTCATGTCTATCCTTTTCCGTGGAGTTCGTTTTTGGCAGTTAATAGTATGAGTATCAGAAATTACGTTCAAATAAGGCCAATATAATTTCCCTAAGGCAACGGTAATTTCATGGTCATTGTCATAACATTACTCCTTCATCACTATTATAAATGGTTGTAAAATCAGTCCAAACTATTTTGAATGTTACTACAGGTTATGTGTTTGATTTACAGAAGACAAAAGAGGACATTTATAAAATCTGTCAACGCTCACGGGTTTTCATCTGGTAAACAAGAAAACTTGCAATCCCCCATGGCGACATCTCTGAGGAAGTGTGTCATGCGATGCTTTGCTGCCTTAATATCACGGACGAATTTGTCTTCTTTCCAAATATACGTGCGTTAAGGTATCATTTTCCAGAAAATTCCAAAAACACCTGTTCCGGAAATCTCCCTTAATCAATTCTAAAATAAATTTTGAAAAGTTTTCCGCTATATCCATATCTACGCAGTTCAGGTCACCGGAGTGTCATTCTTCTCCGAGGCTAGGCTGTTCCTTGCGGTATTTTCTGTTAATAATCTATTTAATAAGTAAACTAGCTGAATTTCATTAATTCCATTTAAAATAGTTTAAGAATATAACCTTATTCTCGGTATCACGTGTCAAATATCTTAGGATGATATATAAATTTTCGAGTATTAGGTCTTGTTGACAGAGACTTATTAGAAGAATTTACTAAATATTACTATTTTTTAGTTAGACCCTGCAAATTGTAATAGTTTGTTGAACCAACCTTGACTTGCAACTAAAATTGATCCCATTTTTGTTTCACGAAAAATCTATGATTATATTCTAGGATTAAAAATTCTTTCCTTTTCGGAATAGACATTTTTCATACGTTCTTACCATACTCATGTTCGTTGTTAAGTGGGATCTTAAAATTTCGATAGCCTTAGCTTATTACAATCATATATATATACATATGAATGTACAATGAAACACGCACTTAAGTATCTCAATATTAATGTATTAAATAAATGTATATGTATATATATATTTATTTATTCCTTTCTTTTTTCCGCAAAGATGGTGGTGTGTGACCAGAGAAATTTTGGTAACAAATGCAATTGTTCTTTTGTATGTTCTTAACATTTTTGATACCGACATAAATGTTTTATTTTGTGGTTTTCATAAGTTGAATTTACCATCCAATGATATCGGAGGAATTGGTTAGTTTGACATTACCTTGGACTTTTTATCGATAAATCCTTCGATAATGCTTGTTTGGTGTTTCTAATCATCAGCGAAATTCGTCTCTCCCTGCTTAGATATGATTTGTTATGATAGCAAAAAGATATTTTTATGAGAATGGGGTGAAATATTTGCACCCATTCCGTGCCTAGACAAGAGTTAAATGCAAATTAGTCTTATTCGTATTGGAATACCTCACTAAAATATTTTCGGTATAGCATTCTTTTCCCTATCGTGTGACTACAATATAACGGAATATAACAAGGATATGAGAATGTTTGAACTTATCAGTTTTCAGTCTCCTAGACACTATTTTATAAATGTCAAGGTTTGACAGTAGTTTCATTTCAGTCACAGGTCTGGCAAGGAATGCGAGATGATCATTGCCGTTATGAGTAGCTATGTACCAACTCGCTTGATTTCGCGCTGCTCATTCGACACCCAATACGTCTTCCCGATGATGGTGAAGATGAACTGCCTTGGAAAAAGGCCTCGTCACATCTCCTTTAATCCCTTTCTTTTGTGCCCTCCTTGGTCGAACTATGTGGCTGCTCCGCCTCTGCTTCTTTTGTTTGCTCATCCAGCTTTCTCGAAGCCTGAATGTATGCCCATTACGGACGACCGAAGAAGACATTCTGACTCAAAATTTTTACTCATGACTTGCTTGTCTGTTTTGAGGTTGCGCAATTCATAGAATGTTTTTTCTTTCCTTTTTGATGAAACATATTGTAACTGAACTGGAATAAAAACTAGCTGCAGGAATAATTTCTGCACGCAAATGATTGTTCTTTCTGGCCTTTTGTGAGATGGCCTTCAATTATAAATCTACATATAAGATGCTATGGATAATATCAAATTGTAGATGTCAACTACTAATGTGTCACATATGAGGTCCTCTAGGATTTTTCAATTAGTGAGTTGCCGATGTTTTTGTCACCAACTCTGAAAAAGTGTTCAGGACGTTGAAAAAAAATGGCGTAGTTTTCCACTGGAACTTAGGTAACTGAATACCATACCTGATAGAAAACTCTAGAAGGCTTCACATGCACTATAAGTCGATAAAACAGCAAATGATTCTGAAATAAACTAATTTTTACATTTGAGTATGATATTTGGATTTATAGTTAGCTTGGTTCCAACAGAGAATGAATAAATGTAACCTTTGAATTAAAGTGATATTAGAAAACTAAAGGATCGACAAAAACAATCTTTGTTTCTTTACTCATCACTAATTGTGGACGACTTCTGGAAGGCCGAAAATTTAACTGGCGCAGCCAGGTGATCGTTACTTCATTTATGCATATATAAAATTTTACATTCAATTTAATGAAGAACATATTTTATTCATATTCAGATTTAATATATTTATGCAGCATACATATGAAAAGTTAAAAAAAAATTCATTCAAAATAAGATTATGAATGTATATAAATCTTCGAGTTTATATTCTTTACTAAAAAAATTTTTATATATGTAAAATATGACTTATACCTGTTGTCATTTAATTTATTAAGGTAAAATGAGGACTGAAGTGAACCTGAATTTGAGTGTTTATTCATAATTATTCTAAAAATATTTCTTGATTTAGACAGATCATGTATGGTTGAAACCATTAAAAACCATTGTAACGTCATGCTGTACAACGCGGAAATAGTAGAGCTTTACTAGAAGTTAATGCCTAAATGACTTCCCCGTACTCTATTGAACCTTTTATTATAAAGATGGGTGTAGACTTTGTTCTTTAACAGCCCAGGAATACATCAAAACATTTGATATTCAAATTTGATCGGAGCCATTTAGAAGATAAAGGAATGCTCCAATTGGTGCTTTGATATGAAATTAGGATTATGTGTCGATAAAAGAGGTTTCGTTTTTCGAACGCAGAAATAAATTATAGCTTCCATATGAAGTTCAGTAAACACTAGAGTGGTGAATATATGATGGGAGAATGTATGAATTTTGTACCTGATGATGACGCCGTAGCGTTGAAACTAGTTGTACCAGGTTAAAAATCAACTGGAAAAATACGGAGTACGTTATTCCTTTTCTCTTGATAGGAGAATATGAAAATTTAACCGTAATGAATATCTAAGATATTTTATTTTAACTTGGAACCACTATTTTTTATGGTGAATGTAAAATATGTTTTTAGATTAACTTAGAAAATACTAGACTCCAAAAAGAGTTTGCTGGTTCCGCACGTTGCAAAATTTTGATTTCAAATTTAGATAGCTGATTTCTATTAGTATTATTTATTAGGGTGCGCCGACGCCAAAGGTCATTTTGCTAGTTGATTTCTTTTGAGAATTATGGTCTATTATTAATTATGTGATCAGGAATAATTACAAACTTTTGTTGTAGTTAAGAACTTTAATGACGTACTTATAAAAATACTTTCTTCTTTTCAATTATCTCAATGATGGCAGTGATGGAATGCCGCGTTAAAAACCTAAACCTACCTGAATGACGCGTATTGAGAATCTAGTGCAGGAAATATTTTTTCTACCTCCAATATCAATTACGTATTTCCGTTGGTGAAGTTGGACTTAAATGGCATTTGAAAACTAACTTTGAAATATTTAGGGACAAATTAAACCATCACTTTCCAAAATTGCCCATTGTCGTCGATAACCAGGTATAGTATAGCGCCAGCTATTTTCAAGGAATATTTTTCATATTCCTTTATTAAGAGTACACATTTTGTTATTGGTAGGGATTAATGGGCCAGAAGGATAACCTAAAATTCAAAACTAGTCATTTCTCTGAGGGAATGAACGCAACACAATTGCAAAGTTCAGTACTTAATTAAGAGCAGATGAAACACAACAAATAAGGAATATCTGAGCCTCTAGATTAAATATCGATTTGATGAAAATAATTTTCGGTAACCATCGGGGCGAAAGAGTGATTACGTAAGAGGATATTTATGTCTCGTCCTCTAAGGGGTCGATTCTTGGTCTCTAGGGTTGAAGACCCCTTACTGGAATCGCATTATTCCGCATGTTTCAGTTGCCCTGCGTCTGCTTGTGATGGAATTCTTGGCCTAAGGCAAAGGGTGGGGAGAGGGCGTGCCGTGAAAGGAAAAGGTTATGGCCTTGGTGAGGTTGGAAACCTTTTCAGCTTTTTTAATACCCCAAAGACGGCACCTCTGACGTGAGTGTCGCAGTCTTGTGTTTTGGTGGACAGGGGATCTGTCTTCTTTTGACGTGGAATGTTTTATTTCTCGGCCGCCTCGCTCCGTTCCCGAACGGCCACAGAAACACGTCGACCGCCCTTCACGTCCCTCGTCCCACCCAAAATTCTCTTGACCTCGCGACAGACTGGACACTTCCGTCACCGCGGCGAGAAAGAGGAAGAAAAAAGTCCTTTGAAGGACACCAAGATGAAGGTAATACGGAACTTATAGTCCACCTCTGTAACATGTATATGTGTCCAATTTCGTCCCCATGCATTTATACATCAAGTTTGAAAGGAATTCTCAGCAATTTATTTCCTGATTTCCAGGGGGTCTTTTTTTTTATTTTTGGGATTAGTATTTGATAGCCATTTTTATGAAACGGGTCAATATCTTGTTTGGACAGTACTTATTTATGGAAACCTGACTCCAATTATGGAGTCATTTATTTAATTTAATCCTACATGAAACGGTGGCACAAGGAAAGAAACCCGTAGTGTAGAGTGGTTGAAAAATATGCTTGGTGATGAACTTTTGTGGGATGAGTATTCTATCCAAAAGCTGATGTTGCATACAGAAATCCGTTATGACAAAAGTAGAATCGCCAAACATTAAGGCGTTACGATAACTAAAGACATTTCGTGGGGAAAGCATATGCGGGAGATTTTCGGATGTGTCAATAAAAAGTTAGGATTCATAAAAAGAATGCTTGGGAATTGTTATGAGAAGGTAAAAGAGTGTTGTTACTTTAAGCTTGTTATGTCTTATCTTGAGTGTGTTTCGAGTGTATGAGATCCTCGTAAGGCAGAATCAGTTTTGGATTTAGATCAAGTCTGACGTTCAGCAGCTAGATTTATGAAAGGTTTATATGATAAACGTAGAAATGTAATTATGTTATTGGAGTTGCCAATATTTTGTTCTAATCTAAAATATAGCTTAAATTTATTGTGTATATTTTATGCAGATTACTTCAATGAAGAGGATGAATACATATTGCAAGCCCCTTCATACTACGGTAGAACAGATTACACACTTAAATTCAGGGAGATAGTTTGAAGAACGGATTAAGTTAAAATGTCATTTTTCCGTCGTACGATGAGAGATCAAAATAAATATTATCATAGGTTTAGTTAGGAAAGGTAGTTTACTTGAACTTATTTTTCAGGCATGTTGGATGTATGTAACTTGACATTGTTTTCACATTATATGAATAATATATTACACGCAATTGGATGCAAAATTCCTTCTGTTTGAATGATTCCTATTATTTACATGTGGCCCTTAATGTCTGGTGTTGGCTCACCCCAGGCCACACGCCTCTGCGGCGTCCTTCAGGGTGATACGTAGATACCATTACCTGATGTGTGATTTTCTATGTACTCGATTTTCATGGCAAATTACATTATATGTATATAAAGTGAAGTGACGGACCATTATATACCTGACATTTCCTTCCTGTTGCTGATCAGCAGAAAAAGAACACATAACTTGCCGAAGTAATATCATGCCCATTTTACGTAGACTACTAATGGATCTAGCAATTCTTCTGCTGCACAATTCACTGTTCTCCCTCACCTTTGATTCGGCTTTTATGAATTATCCTGCAATTATTGCACCAAAAGACTCGGTTGTAACCATCTCACTCCATCTGATGGTGAAACTCTTATAATTATATATAGACACTTATTTGTCATGAATTTCCGATTCTAGGCATCGTAACTACGGTTTAGAAGTAAAGATCTTCATGAATTATCGCTTTCACGGAAATTTTATGCTTCCTTACCATCATAGAGTAAGATTGCCAGTAATCTTAACCTCGACAGTAACGCTTATTGTAAGGATTTTTAAATTGAATATTTTTAATCTTCCACAATTACGGTGTTACTTGACACTATGTTCCTATCCTTTTTACTTCGTCCAACTTGCTAGTTTTACTCTATTGATTAGTCCCCACCATTCAATTGGGAGACTATCTTACCGTCTGAATATTTCACTGGAGATAATATATCTCGTTATTTTTTAAATATAAAATCCTTAGATACTATTTATTGGGTGAATTCTCATCTCTTTCCATATCGCAGTTCTGTTACCGTTAAAATAGCATCACCACGCCGACGGGGAAGTGAGTGTTTCTGTACTAACCGTTATGGTCTCTGTCTTCATTCATATGAAGGAGTGATGCTACCCCGTCTTCCGACTCATTGGCTGCTTAATGGTTGGTGGCAGCCTCTCTCCGAGTCGTCGAACAACCTTGGAAACACTTCAATGCTTTATGCAGGAGCACGGAGAAAACCTCGCTAAGAAAAATATTTGTGCAGTAATTAAAAGGAGAGCCTTGCGCAAGAAAAGAAAATACGAGCCATAAGCCTGTATTCGTACCAACATACAGGCTTATGGCATATAACACAAGCAATAACGTAACACGTGAAATAAAGACACTTAGTATTGTTCCACAAGATATATTACACCAAATCCACTGGTTTCGACCTCAACCAGTTCCTATTGTAATTTGTCAACCTTGCTATTTAAACCAATTGTTTCTACATTAAAGATGTCGATATTCCACAAGTTAAACTTTACTGTCATTGATTAAAAAAACAAAACGGTTTTTCAAAGGCATATTTAATTTTGATGCCTTGAATTTTTACGTTATTGATGTGATTTTAATTTCAATGAGACATACATACTTATTTCACAAGTTTTATTGAGAGAGTTTAAAGTTCTTTTAGTCATATAATTTTAAAATTGTATTTCTTTCAAGAGGCGTCAGTGATAATGAATAAAAAGTACCTATTAGCACTGGAAAAGATAAGATCGGGGATTCCGGGTTGGAATATTCGCATTTTAAATAATAATCATTCTGATTAACTTCGACCTGTGATCAGCTATAAGTCAGTTCTCTTCTAGCATTGAGCCTAATGTTTCTTGAAAATTTATCATTTAGTTACTCGGTATAATTTATTTCTCTGTGCCGCAAACGGTCCCTCAGGACATTCCTAGCCAGAATACCAGTCGGAATAGTAGAAGCTTCAGAGGCAGACCAGAGGCTCTAAAAACTGGATAACCCATTCATCGGCCTATATCTACTGGCCGCCCTAACCTTGAGGCAACCACGACCATTACAATTACATTTCACTTATGAAAAATACAGTTCTTTTGTACAGTTCTATATCACTCAAATGCCCAGTTTCAATAATCCAGGGTGACTTACTACAAAAACAGTAGCAAATGTTTTAATTATTTCTTAATCTTTAATGTTACTAAATTTCCATCATGAGAATATCACATGTTTTGCTTGTAAGAATCCCTCAAATATTATAAAGACGAATTCGTACATGATTTTTATTAAAATATATTTTTGGCGAAGTCTTTAGGATAACCTTACTAAATGCATTCATATATTATCAGTAATTACACACTTCTTAATTTGACGTCAAGGCTGGGAGCAAAAATGATATCATTGCCATGCTGTTCCCTTACCGTCACCCATCACACGGTGAGAAGAGCCACTTGGGTCCAGTTTTCACGGGCGATTTTATTTAGAATTTCATCGAAACCTTTTATATATGGATTAAATTTAAACGCGCAGTGTGGAAAAAAATCATGTCCTCTTGTTCTTCTTTAGATTCTGCGAGTGAAAAAAATCCGGTACGAACACGATTTCACCATCCTCACATTTTAAAAATCAAGGTACGGCCCTACAAAATGAATTAATGACTTGATTGCAGGTAGTTTCCGCCGGGTAAAATTTAAATTCATAATATAGAAGTATATAATTAGCTCAGTCTCCTCCCCCCTTTGTGAGGAGTTGAAGGGAAATTCGGCCGACTCATATTCATGAGCGTGTCGTCAGTGCTGTTTTTTTTCCGGAATCGTCTTGGGTGAGGGAGGCTCACATCCCCTCCATCCTCGAGGACAAAAAAATGGCCACCTAGGCGACTGGAGGCGACTCTCCGTGTTGACCACAGAAGCGCTCCTCCGGGGGTCATTGTTACAAAGTCCCCTCAGTACGTCTTGTAGAGGGGGGTGTTGGAATCCTCGAAGGTTCGCTGCTCGAGTGTGAATGTGGTTCCTAAAGGAGGGGTCCATGTGGAGTGATAGCCGTGGAATGGTTAGGGCGTGGGAACAATGGGATAAAATGGGCACCTTGGAGTGAATAAAACACTTCTCTCACATCATGGAAAACCATAATGCTTTCCAACGCGAGAGTCATTTGCCGCAGAACGGCGCAGTGTTTTTTCAAGGATCCTCACTTCACAATTCCTAACTTGAACCATGCCCATTTTTTCCATTCGCTCAAAATAATTTAGGACCATTTACTTTCATATTTTCCGCAAATTCTCATCCATTCAGGAATTGATCGATTTCTTTATGCACCAAGAAAATGAAATTCGATTTCTAAGAAGCGAGGTCCTGTCTACTGTATCATTGCCACGTTCTTGACGCAGTCCATGTCCTAACAACGGTGTTTCTTTCTTGTTTCTAACTTCCTTAAGCCTTTGGTGATTGAAAATTTAAGTGTAACCGCTTTTAGATTTCAACAAAAGTTAAAATAATTAGCCATTCTGACATACGAATCAAAAACATGAACATTTTTCACTAGGTCACATATACGAATGAAGCGGTGGTTCAGAGGTTTGATTCGAATGAATTCAATAATTAAAGGGCTATGCTACTTACTAAGTGGCCCGTATTCGAAACTATTATAGAGCGATAGAAATATTATAATTGTTATCTTTAACAAAATCGAGTTTGTTAAAGATATTTTTTAATAAAAAAAATCCTGAAGGATATGACGATTTTTTACGAAAATTTAAGATTAATTATATCCATAGATGAGTACCGCGTCGGTAAAGCGTTTGGTTTCTGAAAGGGAATCCGGGTTGAAAGTCCCAGTGAACACATTCATCTTCATTTTCCGAACACCTTCATCTGAACCCAAGATGGTTCACATTTTGGGTTCCAGATCTTCCTGGGAAAACAAGATGCATTCATATTATCCCGCCGATTAGCAGAGTCGGGCAGAATACTAGGTGGAATCAATGTACAATTTTCAAACAGATATAGATACTCTGATTTGGTTAGTTTATATGCAGATCTATTTTTTTTTAGAATTATAGAACTTATATATCATTCGGCGATTTGGTATCATTTTCTATTCAATAGAAAAGTTCATAATCAGAAACGTTCAGTCTCTTACGTTATGACAACGAACGTCAATATCAGGACAATTTGTAAAACTGATCCTTAAAAGTTTAACATATGAACAGAGATTCAAAGTAGGTGTGTGATTTTAATTAGTTTTGGACATACATTAATGTGCAATGAAGTGTAGTATAGCATAATCTGCATTCTTAAAAGAATTCCTACAGTTTTCAAAAAAAACCTTGCCGGCCTCGGTGGCGGCGGGGTAACGTCCTCGTCTGCCGCTCCCGAGGTCACGGGTTAGAATCCCGACTAGGTGGATTTTTCAATATCCACCTAGGGCATGGATGTGTGTGTTTCGTCCGAGTTATTAAAAATGTTATAGCCCCCACTGTAATTGGCCTATTAGTGCTGTTTGTGGGCGATTAAAAATAAATAAACTCCTCAATAAAAATAACTAATGAGTTCCAAAATTCATATACCGCTTACTGATTAGATTCAATATCTTAAAGATGTACATCTAATAACCCGAAATAATAACAATTTTTTCACACAATACTTAAAATCGCTTCGAGAACTTTTGATATTACTCAGATCATGTTGATATATTACGACTCAGTGTTTTATTAGAATAAATACCGTTTTAGCCTAGTAAGTGTAGCACTTGGCTACTTCACTGTTGACCGTGGTTCAAGACTCATTGACCACTTTAGATTACCTCAAGCTGAGGACAAACATAGGGATTTCCTGCGCACGAAATCTATGTGAAAAACCGAAGGGGCGAGGAAAATGAACTGGTTTCTTACCCTGATGTGCGAATTTTCGAACGGGAGCGCGGTGGACTTAGATGGCTGCCGAAACCTAGCAAACGGACCGTAGAATTGAAGACCCGTTTTTTAACCCGAACACATATAATCTCCTTTTTTTCAAAAATTGACTCATTAGTTTCGACTATTTTTTACCAAACGTTTTGTTGAGACTAAAATATTCCCCACCATACTAAATATTCTTCAATTTAAGGACATTCACCATTTTGTGGACTGGATAAAAAATGCTGTAGATCAGATTTCCTAAAAGCCTTTTTCTTGCAAGGAACTTCTTTTCAAACTATTTATTACACTAATATATACGCCTGTACATTCCATAAAATTTCTTATTTATAAGAAATCCCGTTTGACTAAGCAGCTAATTCCTTCAGTCCAAAACCACGCTTTAACCCTTTTTCATTAATTTTGCAGAATGCTTGCTGTGTTACCCCTTCTCTGAATTCACGAGATGGATATATCGAGCCACTTGCATATTTCTTTACTAGTTGCTAACATAGGAAATCTTTATACTATATCTTTGCCGATTTCCAGCGCTATTTGATGCTTTTTCTATCATCTTTACCTTTTCTTTATTAAACCAAATGTTCTTAATGCCTTCCACATTTTTAGTCCTTAATTATTTTTTTGAGACGTGGCGGAAAGTATTATCGAGTAGTAGAAGTATTTTCAGGTAGAATATGCCATTCATAAAATAAATTCCTTAAATCTCCTCCGTCTAAACACTTTACCGACCCTACAGGCATTTTCTCCACAAAAAAATTATTGTTTTAAAAACTCAGTTTAACGACACCATTTTAATGTTTACACCTAGTTTACGAAGAGATTTCATCGAATAGTACACCGAATTTCATTGTTACTACAAACTCAGGTTATTATAAAATTTTATCTTTGGATTTTAATCATTTCATTTTGCCATGAATCTCTCCCCATTCCATAATTTTACGCCTGGCTCTGCATTGTATATTCCTACATGCATATTATATACACCTTATGTAATGTTTTACGTGCTTTTGGTAATTTTTTCTTCCATCTCCCAAAGGTTCCATGATACTCATACGCAAAGTCATTAACGCAATAGAAATAAAGGAAATGAAATAATAAGGTGGAACAAGATGATACTGAAAATTATTCGGTCGATCAACAAATGATACATTTCATCGAGAAACTCCTCATAATGACTCAGGAAGCACATAATAACAGCCATTGAGGTCGTTTGAATGATGAAAACAATCGATATATGAGAAACAATAAGGAACTATATGCATGCAGAGAACACTAATTAATTTTTGAGATCTCTAATCTCATAATGTTTCTGCGGTTTTTTAAGTTAAGGAAAAATACGTTAGTTATTTGTTTCAGATAAATGCTGGACAAAAGCAGAAAAGGTACTTTTAAATTCATAAATATTTCCTTTCGTCAGTTTCTCCTCTCCTGTTTCATTTTTTAATTTTTTTAATTCTTTTTATAACTTTCTTTGATTCTAACAAGTCTTTTGGTCTGAAAAAAATCAAGAACTCAGAGCTCCTTCTTTTCTAAGTTAATCAAATATCCCTACCGTGCATTACATTACCGTCATTACACTATTGTACGACTGGAAATGAATGGAACCTTGAAGAATTATAAATTTATAGATCTAAGGTCAGAAATAATGGTCCTCAATAAAGAAATATAGTATTTAGTGATGTTTCCAAAATTTTACGAAAGACAAGAGGAGGAAATATGATTGATAATGGAAAGGTCGTTGGAGATAGTCAAGAGTCACGGTATAAACACGCGTTATAAAATTCATGAAAGTAATTATTTCGTTGTTGTAAATTTATCTACATACCTTAATCGACAACGATTTTAAAGTAAAAATATTTATTCAAAACTAACATCTTATTTGCAATACCAATGTCTCGTTTACACTACATCAGCGATCATCTTATAAGTGAAAGTTAAATATTATTTAATGCAAAACTTCTTTTTCAAAATAATTGTGGAGAAAGACACTTATTGGAATGAATCATGAGATATTTATTGCAGAGTATCTTTATGATTTTATTGAAATATTGCTTAATTTATATATTTATTGAAATTTAAAAGAACCAACGGGTATAAAAATTTAATTTTCCACTAACTCACGTTAATCACAATTTTGCAAGGCGGGCAGCAAAGTAGTATAGGAGATTTTGAAGGAATTGTCAGAATAGCAGGAATACTAAAAGCTAAAACAATATATAATTTCTTCCATACTGCTTATACATGGTAGATTAATATTTAGTAATTACCCATGTCAGGTAATAATCTATGTTCATAGCGCCACCAAAACTCAAAGTTGTCGTAAAATCTATATATATGCAGTACATTAAGAACTTTCCCCCTCTAATGCTGGCAAAATGTATTCCGTTTAGTGGTGCGGGTTGCAGAATGGCAGGATCAGTGTGGCGGTAATCATAGCCAAAACCTTCATTTATGCTTTTATTTAATTTTAGCTGTGAAATCATGTTTAATTGAGGTATGCATCGATATATTTTTACCAAAAAATCCTCTATTATTTTATTTTAATTGCACCGAATAAGCCAACATTTTTTTAGGATTAATCAGGAAATCTGTTTCAGTGGTCCTCTCATTTAGAAACTTTTGAAAGTTTCCATCATCTTATAAACTAAAATGATTCCGAACGAATATTTTTCACTATTTATTATGCTGTACCATCATACAAAATATTTTGAGTATAAGGGATAAGATTAAATACCAGCTTATAAATCATTCATGAGCCCCACTAACTGGGGAAAGTTTTTGCAACGAATATAATTATGAAATATCTTGTACGATAAATTACAATAGGTTACAACTGAGGTTGAAATGGATTTGCTAAATTTCTAATGAAAGTTGACATTGTTTTAAACTAAGTAAATTTGATTACTCAGTTACTAAGAATTTATATTTATTCGCAACTCAAACTGACAATTTTCCTGATAAGGTGTGGCACTATCCCTGTAAATGATATTCTTTGACACAGTTAATATTATATCTGAACTACCTTGTATTCATGGCAGTCGTTTCGACATTTCTTTCTTTTTTATATCATTAAAATTAGTTCAAATAAATTATCTTTAAATTTATTTGCGTTAAAATGAATGTATTATTCTCATTCCTTGGCCACAAAAATATAATAAAGTCCTTTTCTCGGAACCGTCACTTAGACTTGACCGGGAACAAAATTCTTTTATGATCTATTCCTCGGTGATATTTTATAGGCTAGCCATTTTAGTCACTTGTTCAGTGAAATGTGAGTTCTTGGTCGTATACGGAAATAAATTGGGTTGACTAAGGATCTGGGAAGTTCATTTAGAATGGATACATTTAATCAAATCAATCAAAATCCTTCTTTGAAAAGTTCCCGGGTTTTTACTGGGTACAAGTTAGGAGATAAGTCAAAAGTTTCTCTGGTAAGGTTTTGTCAGTCGCCTACCAAGTGAAGCATAATGGTAGTTTGTCTTGAGCTACAGGGCCTCGATGTCTGCCCTTAACCCGTTCCTTACGCACCGATCCTTTAGTAGTCCTCGTCCGCTTCTTTCCCGTTCCGACCCCTCTCTCCCGGAGACCACATTCCCCTTCCTGCCCGGTTACTCTCTGAACCTACCGGCCGATTCGTCCCCTTCAACTCTTCCATTACGATACGCTTCCACTCAATCGATCCTCACAGGCCCCCCAGGGCCCTTGGGTCCTACCTCGCCCGACGAAGAATTTATCATACTTTTCCCCTCAACGTAGGGAATGCATCCCAGTACCACAGTACCTGAGCATGTAGAATTCGATTTGGGTGATTATATATTCCGAATTACTTCGTCCAAACCTATTCCGGTAAACTTGAATTAGACCGGCAGCCATATACTGTGTAATCCGCTGTGATATTAAGTCCTCTCTGCCAAGTTTGGAAGGCTGGGAAGGCTTACGTTTGGATACTGAGATTGAAAGGAGAGTATAGAAGAACGGCGACTCCCGACAGATGAGGTGTATCGGGAATCAATCAATCCGGGCGAATGAAAATGGTTAGACCACGTGGGTGAACGTATTCCAAGACGGTTCATCTCATGGACTTAACTAACGATATGAGATTCTTTCATGCATGCCTTCCTCATGTAAGAAGTTGATTCTTTGATTTTTCTTTTTCCCTCACAATGAGGGCAAGTGGGTAAGTGAAAGTAATAGCCCGGATACGAGCTGCTTCCCGGTATTGATGGAAAGCTTAATGGAAAACTTGGAAGACCTATGCTTCCAGTCATCCTATATTCTGGAGGGCTGGCGTTTCCATCTCCATCGTGGTCCAGGTTTATACCAGAAGGAAATGAATAACGGTTATTTCCTTATAGGATGCGGGACATGCGGTAATTTAATATCTCTATAATAACTGTGTAAAACTCTTATTGGAAATTGGAAGAACTCAAGAAAGGCGCATATGGGGATAATACAAGACACTGGTAGGAGAAAGAGACTTGTTTAGAAGGAATGATGACACGGAGAAGTAAAACGTTTTCGAAAAAGATATTACATAAAAGCATATAGAGATATCCATAGATATACTGCATTACGTGGATCAATTGAAAAGATATTTAAATTACCTATATTTTATTTTATAACTTTACATTCATCCATTTTAAATGTAGATCCTGGCCATATATAATGAAGTTCTTCAGTTAATATATGCCTTGTAAATAATGTGCACCACGGTTGAACTGCGCATAAACCTATTGCTTTATTTAAGATCAACATGATTACTCACTTATCTCATGCAAACTCGAATATAAAAAGTCAGAAAGCTCGAAAATATAAATTTATCATGTCGAAATTTACAACTATTAAGAATATAAGCAAATTATATGTATGTTCGCCGAGCAACCTCTTTGATTCGCTAAAGGTCGCAGGTTCGAGTTCCGCTCAGGGCATGAGTATTGTATTTGTTAAATAGGGTTTTTCTATGATTTAAAGAGGTATTAAATGATTATAGCTGTCGAAGCACCTATAAACAATAATATCACTAATACTTTACCGGGTAGTTCATTATCACCACTTAATTAAAGAACATTGAAAATGACTTTTTCCAGCAACAAATATTTACCCGTTATCAATCAAAAATTAAAAGTACATCCAGATACTCATTGAAAGTGTTGTTTGATCTCTTAAAATGGAATTTTTTTAACCAAATTAATTTTTTGCATTTGTGTAGAAACTAGAAAGCTGAAAGCTTACTGGTCATAACTTATGGGATTACAGGGCAGACAGGAATCTGAATGTACCCTAAGAGATTGTGAGGCTATTATCAGAATAGTAGAGATGGAATGACTTACCCAATGAATAGATCAATCCAGGGTGCCTTTAAAAGGGAAGTGACAGGCAGGCATTACCCTGTGTACGTAATTCTTCCATCGTGTCTAATTTTAATTTGTATGCGTATGGGATAATTGAAACGCATATAAATGTCAGAGCCGAGAAAGCTTTTGGACCTGAGAAGATAAAATTTAGGGTAGTTAAGAAAATATTTTTTTATGTTGTCCCGCATTTTAAAATTATTTTTGCGAAATCCCTTTGTGAATGATCTTTTTAATTTTCTATGAGATAGAAAATAACAAAAACCACACCTATTTTCAGAAGCAACGAGTTATTTCACTCTTATCCATTTCGTTTAAGTTATTGGAACAAAAATATTTATCTCATTCGGTTTCGATAAACAAATGGTAAGAAATAAACAGCATGGATTTGGGCATTACATTTCTGCGAAATTCAACATTCACGACTAAAAATTATCAAGCTCAAATGATAAAATGTTCGATGTGATATTCTTAGATCACATAATAATCTAAATATAGATATCTTGTATTAAGACCAGGACCGGCTATCAAAGGATTAGGAAAACATTTCTAAACGGTATAACGAATAGCACTTATAGCTGTTCTCAAATGGCTTAATGACCTTGAGGAAACTACGGACGAAATATTTATGATAAAATCACTATGGTTTCGGTGGTATTTAGCTAAGAGTGGTCAATACATTCAACTATTTATAAGGTTCTATGTATAATCGCATACCATGTTACCCTCTTGTACGAAAAAACGGCTAAAAATATTTTTCAAATAATTCACTAGACCTTTAATTTATAGGAATGATTTAAAATTTTCGAAGTGATTTAAAAGCGAAAAGGGTGGTTTAGGAGGGAGTTTATAAGAGTGATTTAAACGTTAACGGGCTTTCCTATCAAACTCCCGTGAGAAATAATTTGGAATAGACCTATAGTGTATGGGATCTAACAGAAAAGCGCCCTCGTTAATGAAATAAAGCAGATTAGGCACAGTTCAATTTGTTAAATATTCTAATGGCTCAAAAGCTTGAAAATATGATCACAAAACTCACTTGAGAGTCGTTACAGCGAATAACACAACGCTAGGTAAAATTTATTTTTAAAATATACAGCAGGTGTATTCAACATTGAAGTTCGCAGCTCAATCTATAAAAGAATTTTCAAAATTAGGCGAGATAGAGCCCAATTAGCAGTGGTAGAATTTCTTTATTTCTGTGTACAGTACGAAAAAAAGTTTATAAAGCCTTTTTAACGTATATTTATTCATTTTATAAACCCTCAGGAGAAGTAACGTACAGTCTGATCAGAATTTATTTACTAGTCTTATGATGTATTATTAAGACTAATTACCCTTACAAAATATATCCGTGGAAGTAAACTCTTTTACATTTATTTGAAAATTATAATACTTTTTTACAAATGACGAAATATTTATTTCTGGTTTAATCTATCATCCTAAATAAATTAAATACTTTTATTTTATTTTTTTCCATTTTACCATTATGTGGTCAGTGTGACAAGAAATTGTATCAAAATACGAAATAAACTTACCATTTATATGAATGAAACCTTATAAAGTAATTATTTTCGTTGCTCCATGAAAAAATAGTAAGTATTATGCTACATTAAACATATTTAGTGTATTATCACTTTCTCATGGGTTTGATTTTTTCTCCTTTGTTAGGAAATTTTTAAAATAAAATAAACTATGTTGAGCTTCACTTAAATCATACGAACACACCCATATCGCTAAAGCGATGTTAATTAAATGATTGTCTCAAACTTTCCAGAATATCTTTTGAATCAACTTTCCAGTTCCTTCACTCACTCAGAAGAACTCATTCATTGTGAAATGAGAATAAAGTGTGGAATTCATAAAGTCTACATTTTTCCTTTTCAAACAGGGAATAATCTTTCAACTACCCTGAATGAGAATCTTGTTCTCCAGGGTTCTATTGTGTCCTCATTACTGTGACTTCTCCTTACCCTCGCTCCCATCCCTATATTAATTTCTTGTCTTATACCAAAGTTTAAATCTTTGTCTTCTTCTCCTTATTGCATTACATAAGTTTTCTCTTTACCATTATCATTATTTCAACATTATTTCAAAGTTTTGTATTCAGGTTTGAATTTTATGCAAGGTCGCCCTTTTCTCTCCTTTGGATTAAAATAAAAGTATTACTATATATGGTGGAATTTGTGGGCTTAAAATGAATGGAATCAAATCAGATGTAGTTAGAAGTTTTTAAAAACTATGTGGTAGAACACAGGGGATTAATTGATTTTTCATATTTTATTTTTTATCTATGATTCATCATTTATTTCGGATGCATTCATGGCCATGAAAAGCATAAATAATTACATATATGATATCTTTCATGTCATATTGAGATAGGTATATTCACAATAGACTGTTATGTTTATATGAAATCTGTAAATATAGTAAATAACGAATAAGTGTTATTAAAACAGTATTATATGCTTTCATAACGTTTTTATTTATTCATACCTAATTTTACTCAATGGTCTTTATATTTTAAGAAAATAATTCAAAAAAATTTGAAAAAGTAAACGCTAAGAAGTTATAGTTGATGAAAATATATTCGTTTATTTTCTGGAGAACCTTTATCAAATATATATATATATATCAAATAAGTCGAAGTGCTTATTAGAATTCGGAATTTGGTATTCAAGCACCTCTTAGTGATTTTTTCCATCGTTAATTCTACCATTGAACCTGTAACCACGTGCTTATGCAAGTTTAGTAAACGTATTTTTCGAAGTATGGTTAGACAGGCTGCTCAGGCTACTTCTTGCTCCATTGTTACTGATGGGCCAAAACTCACTAATTATATTTTTCCTTGCCATATACAAAATATATGCTTAGAAATATGATAGGTATATTCCAAAATGGAGTCACACCACTGTTAAAAAAATTAAATTCTTCTATTTTTGCTACTGTATTTAAAAGTAAACAGAGGGGGGATTTGACCAGGAAGGACGTCAAAATAGGAGAGTAAATCCTTTAAGCAAGCGAATTAGTAAGAATAACAAGCCCTCGAAGGGAAAAATGAAATGTATATATTAAAGCTGAACGCTCGACATCGGGCTCTTCGGAATATTGAAAAATAAAATTTCAAAGCAGTTCTTCTTGCGTATAATATATTCTAAAAACTTCATTTTTCTGTTGCATTTAATGTATACTTATCGCAGTTTTCTCACGTGAATATTAATATTATTCACATAATTAAGTGATCTAATTGTGAAGTTTGAGCTATATTTAGTAGTTTCATGAAAAACAGAAAAATATTTTCCAAATTACATCCGTCAATATCAATTTCTTTCTAACGAATGAAATAAGGTAAATATACGAATAATTCAATCAAGAATATACTAGAATACGATTTCTCTGACCACAACACTCGACTAGAAAAGGATTATTTGAAAGATGTTGGTTAAAATATTATTGCATCATAATCGGTCAAAATATATTTCAAATACTTTTAACCAGCTAAATGACATTTATAATATTTCTGGTTCATTTAATAAAGTGGGAAAATGGGATTATGCATAGTAACAGTGGAAGACTTCCCTATTCTGGTCCTCAATCTTTTGATTGTTTGACAGAAAAAGAGGAATAACTAGGGATAAATCAGTGAGGTTCCACATTTAAGAGAACGCTAATGTTACTCGTCGTTTCTGTAGGAGTGCTCAATTGTAATCTTGCAAGTCTCTTCCAGTCAAGTCTTCCAGTCTTTTGCAAGTCTCTTAAACCACAGTCTTAAACCCTAATGCCAGTTTCACAGATGAGGATGGAGTTCACTTAATGCGTGGGTCACTGCTTTCGACGCCGATAACGTCATCTTCAAGCCAGGTTTCCACTAAAAATTAGGCAAAAATAAAAAATAGATGGCAAAACTTAACCCACGTTGTCGATTTTTTATTTTGTCTTGTCATAGTTGTTTTAATAAAAGTAATATCCTGGAATAACACATTTTAAAACCTAAAGTTGATTTATTGTCATTGATGTGAAAACTCACATATCAGTGTAATAATCGGGAGAGTTCTTGTCTTTTCTTCTGCCTACGGTTTCACGGGAAGATCTGTTACCAAGAAAATTACGCAGCTGGATATACCCGGAGACGCAAGGGAGTCATAGGTATGAAACCAGAACCACTCTTTCAGTAGGAAATCACATCTCCCAAAAACCTACTGCGGACTCTAATCTCTTAGAGTAGAGTAAATATCAAGATAAGCCACTTATTTATAGAGTAATGATCGTCATTCGAGAATACTTCAATTCAACCGCCACAAGTCTTATCAGCTATTAGAAAAATTCAAATAACAGTGTACCAGAACTTATTACCCTGGTAAAAGTAAATATATAAAACTTTGACACTAGGTGATAGGATTCCCACAATTTTCATTTCTATTCCTACGTCTATGTGTATCCCTGAAATCCGCGGCAAGGACGAGTGGCAGGGGGTGATCGACCGCCAGTGATTCATTCTCCCATGAAAATGTTAGTAATAATTCACAGAGAAATAAAAATATTGGATGGTGAACATTCATGTTTAAGGATTATATTCCCCTAAAATTTACACAAATAATTTAACCTATATTTCAGCCTTAGATTAACGAGTGGCTCCAAACCTAACTCCTCCAATAGTATCGTTAAATCATTAAACAAACATGACTCTACTAACAATTCGAAGAATTCCTCTTCTTTCGTATCTTTGCCCTTACGAGGCCTCGTACATCATCTATCCGTAAGAGCCTGTACTTCTCTACTCTTAAGTATCATTCTTCGTTAAAATTATGCAAGAGCGTTGTGAGAAGATTTTTCGACACTTTTTTCAATACCTAAATTTATTGATGATGAGGTGAATATTCTTGGCAGCGGCAGGCCAGTATCCAACCGCTTTTAAATACTCCCGCAAATTTTTCCCTTAAAAAGGTGAAATTCGATAACGACACGCTACCCTAAACGTGCATCACTGATATCCGCCATTTTAATACTCGCTATCGTGCTGATTACCGACAGACAATCTTGCAACTATGCATAATAATGGCGGAAGGTTGAGACCAGGGCAAAAATTTTGAGCACTATAGCGTTGGTTGGGCCGCTGAATTAATTTGTGGTGCATTCCTTTTTGAACGCACCATGTGCCCTTAGCGGCTTACAGTTTTAAAAACGTCAATAATTTAGGAGATAACCCTAATCTTACGACACTATTGCCTCCTCTTCATTAAGGACAACCCTATTGACACATTTTAATGTTCTCCCGATGAGAAAAAAGTCCGACACTCGCAAACTACCTCTGCTCCACCGCAAAATCTCAAGTTTCTTTCATCCTTCTCCAAAACTGCCTACATTGTTATCAATGTAATTTATCACCCGCAGTGTGTACTCTCCCGCCCTTCGTCATACAGCGATAAACAAAAGAATCAATATAATCACCGAGCTTACCACCAGCTCTCTTCCCGTCTTCAGCGTCTGACGTTCAAAACGCACTTATTTCGAACTCAGTTGTGAAAAGTTTAAGGTGCATCACTAGTGACTTATCATTCCTTTTTCCTCCCACAGTAGTTATAGTTATGTGAATTTGCCACTGTTTAAGTCAATGCTTACAAGACCCCGTGTTAGCATTCAGCTGGGTGTTTGACACCATTTGAGACACCGAGGAGACACCAAACTCTAATAAAAAATTTGTAATAATTAGCGTTGTCATTTCCCAAAAAAAGCTGAACCATATTTTTCAATTATTTATAATATAGTTGGATAAAATTTCGATTATCATACCGCTCATGCTATAGTTTTACTTCTGGAAAAATATTTCTAAACAGGAAGAATATTATAAGCAGCATGATTACTATAAACAGGAAGGAATATTATAAATATTACTAAAGCTCTTTTTGTAGAAGAAGTATACTGTTTTTCCCTGAGTTTGCCGAAAAGTAAAAGTTTAGGATAGATTATAAAATAATGCAATTGCTTCTTTGTGTCACGCTTCAAATTCGTAATATAAGTTGTCCTCTCTGCCGGAAGCG